>JBCJKH010009728.1:0-38910 GCA_039877255.1 Loriculus beryllinus | reverse complement strand
ACGCAAGTTTAACAAAGCCCCTAAGTATCTCTTAGAATATTGCAATATGGTAGAAAACTAGGATTGTTTTCTCTGATTTAGTACATACAGTGGACTTAAAATATTCCTAGTCTTCAGCCTGCTGTACAGCGCCTTAATGACACGCTATTTTGAAGAGGGAGAAATGCTGTGAATCTTGTGGTACTGCTAATGGGTTTGAAGAGGATGCTAATGCATTGTACCAGGAAGTGAGTTGAGCTCTCGTGTGTAAAGGGGGATTAGAAAATATAATTATGAAAAAGCAACAGCCACAGGCTTGAAGAAATTTCATTGATGTGTGGCTGCTACAAACAACGTTTTGTTGATGAGAAAGATGACTTTGATGAGTGTATGCTGCAGTAGTAATCTTCTCTGTGAAGTAACGTGGAATGAATTATAGAAATAGCCATTTTGTGAACTATGAAGGGAAAATTAAATAAAGTCTTATTTTGACAAAAACTCATGCAGCTTTTAATTTGAAATAACAGTTGTCTACAGAAAACTAAGCTTTCACATCAAGGACTACATGAAGGCTTTGGGAGAGAAAAATACAGCACTATATAACTTGTCAAGCCAAATGAAAACTAGGTCCCCCCGCTACACACACAAAGGCAACCAAGAAATTAAATAATTCATGGTCTCCAGCTGAGTATGGGAGAAGGATCTGAGATTTTTTTGAATATCATTCTCTAGTTCAGAAGAATGAATGGCATGTTGATATGAGTTGTGAATACATTGATTTGGTTGTCATAAGTCAGGTGTCTTGTGTATGAATGCTGTTTCTGAGTGCTGATGACTCTAAATATTAGCTGTTATCATGCTTGCTGATTCGGGTACCCATTTTGTTATTCACATTGGCTGTGCTCATTCCTCTGTGTGGTAGCTGCAGTTCTGGTCATCCAAAGAAAAGCATTAAGGCATCTGAGCAGCTGTCTGTTGTGACTGAGGTGTTTTGGTATGGAAAGCTTATAAATTAACTTCCAAACTCTTTGAGAGAGCCCAGAATACCTGAGTCCTCTGTTCTTAGCATGGACTCGAGTGTGTTACTCTCTATGTTTGAAATCAGAAGCCATTAGGATATTGGATGTGCCCACAGCTCTTTCCAGGGGCTTGCAGCAATAAATGAGACCTCATCGGATGGTAACTCACTTTTCCCTGGTGAGGAGAACTAGTGACCATGGTCCTATGTATGGAGAAGCATATCTAAGTTTGCACTGGTTACATTTAGCAGAGTAGACAGAAATGCCATGGGTCACAGGCCATGGCGTACTTCCAGTTTTGAAACATCCTTTTACTGCTGAAAGTAGTGTGCTATCCTGTAGTCATTTTCTATGGCAAGGAGATTTGGCTTCTAAAATTGGTACCTTAGGTGATGTGTGGCCCCAAATACTTTCTTAAGGGCAGGAATATTTGACATTTGAAACCTCTTTAGCAATAAGACATAAGACACGGAACCTTTCTGTAGAAAAAAATATGCTTAAACAGGGACAGAACTGAACAAGATAAAATTAGCTTGCTGTCTTTACCCTCTTTTTCAAAATATACTAGAAGATGTGAATTTCACCAAAATTTTAATGAAGTGCATCTCCATACCAAAAATAAAATTCTTAGCTTTTTTTCCATTGATATCAAAGTTTTGCCATTTGTAAAATGCACAATATAAGTGTAAAAAACAGTATGATCTCACTTTTAATTTTGAAAGCCTGGTGTAACCATTCACACCAAGGAAAGAGTCAGCAGCAATATTGGCTGTTGTTTCAGTCATTATAGTGTACACCATTTTCTGTGTGATGCAAGTGTCTGGAGACAGTTTCAGAAGAAAAAAAAAGTTAAAATACTTTAAATGGGATCTCTGCTAAGTTTGGGCAGTGTATGCTGTTCTTCATTCAGAATGTTTTTGAATTACTCAGATTTTGAATAACAGCGTTTGTTCGCTGTTCCAAAATTTGGAGAGGGAAAGTTATTTTAGACTAGATGAAACAATTTTTATGTTTGTCAGTTTAACTTTAAAATAGTTGAAATGGTGTTTTTCTTTTACTATTTTTTTTCTTTTTTTTTTTTTTTTTTTAGATTTAGATCTGGAGTGTTTTTATTGGCAGGACTGGTACTCATTTCTGTGTAATTCTACTACTAAAGCATAATAACATGAAAGTTGTTACAACTTCCACTAAAATACACTGGACAGAATTTCCTGTTACAGTAGCCCTAACTTGCTTGTGGCATTATTCAGTTTACCTTTCCTAAACTTTTGTCCCCGTGCCCCCAAAACTGCATTTAGAGGCATCAGTGTAGTTTACAAGCATAATAGTGAGCATTGCACATGAAGCAGCTCTACTATCTAAAATATGCAAAGCCTGTTATGGGGTGAAGTGTCTCTTGTTTAAAAGCTCATATGCGACAGTGAAATACATTTATTTGTGCTTTTTGAGTTTAAATGACTTAAAAATGTAATCTGAGGCTGGTTATGGGAAATGAACCATAATTACTGCTGTTATAATATGACTCATTAGTTTCAGAAGGTTGACTTGTTAATATCGGAGTTCAGATTTGGTTACTTGACCAAGCTATTGACTGAAACTTTTGAAGTTCCATATATTGTACTGCGAAAAGCATGAATGAAAGACCTTATTCATGGAAGAAACTGGAGCTGCTTCTGCTCATTCCACATGTTGCCTAAACAAAGAAATACTGAGGCATGGATTTCCAAGAGGAATTCTTAAAGTACATTTGTTCTTGTGGAGATGTGAACACTTTTGCTACAATATGCAAATAGATAAAGGTTTTTAGGGGGGAGGGATGTTGAGAGCAGAAAGACCTCTGTCTTCCTTCACTTCCCATTTCTCGGTCAGACATGGAGAAGGAGAATGTTCTGCATGAAAAAGACACGCTCTTACAGAAATTAGTAGAATTTTTCATAATGGAGGGAGCTTAAATATATACAACCATGTGCTTTCTTCTTCCAGCATGCTTTCTTAATTAAAACTCTATGATACAGTAATTATAAGGTAATGATAAATTTAGCACATCTATAATAAAACATAATATGTAAGAAAACATAATCTGAAAAACAATCCACTTAAATTCAGCCATAATGTTGATATAAAAATCACTTTGCTACCCTGTATTTTTGTCCAAGTCATTTTTTTCCTCTGTATCTTTCCTCTGTCTCTCTTTTTCCTGTTGTATCATATGTAAGCTATTTGTCTTCATTTCCAAAGCATTTTGCGCTTCTGCCACTTTAATTAACCATCTTTTACTCACTACCAAAATACAACTTTTGCTTTTTATGGCCTACAGTGCCAGCTTCTGCATCTACCATACTAAAGATTCAATAAATACCCATGTTTTCTTCCACACGGTAACATTTGGTATGAGTTCTTAATAAACATATCCGCTGTTGGTCTTCATACTTTCGTTTTTCATGATGGCCATTAAAAAGAAATCGAGCAAACCAACTTTTCAGCTGCTGGTCTGCTGTTGTCCTGGCCTTGCCTCTCACATTTACTAGTTATCTGCTGGTTCTTCTCTTTCTGTGTCATTTGGTTTTTGTTTCATTTATTTACAGTGAAAGTTCTTTGGGCTGTTATTGAAGACTTTTATTTATGTTTTTGTTATTGAGCGATGAAGGGTTGAGGAAGATGGACGAGGGAGAGAGATAACAGGACCAGGGATTAGAATTGTGGTCATTTTCAGAAAATTATTTAATAAATGATGTGTCATGTTACTGCATTGTAGCGCAAGCTTATTGACAAAGTATTTCCAAATGACAGCAGCGCACATAAAACTTTGCACCCCAAATTTTCACACTTAACAATAATATGAGTGATCAGCAAAACATGTTAATAGGCATGTGGAGCAGGAATAAGAAGGGAAGCCACATCATTATCTTCGTATTTTTACAATGCATGCTTCCAGTGACTGAAAAGCTGTGATTCTACTTCATCAGTAGTTATGAGCTGTCTGTCCATGCCTATGTGCTGAAAAGCGTTGATGCACTATTGGAAGAGCACTCTACTGCTCATTTAATCAGTGTTGGCTGTGTATTTTACACAGAGCAGATCAAATCTGACTGATTTATCACAGACTTTGGGATAAATTTTCCTGTCGGTGTAGGCATATTGCCCATTAATGAGAAGGGAAGTTAGACATGTTAGGCAAGAGCCTTCTGTTATCTGCTCACAGTAATGCTTCTTCAGACATAGTTCTACCTATAAAATGAGGCTATAAGTAGGGATTTTGTTTTGGAGGATTAAACTGGTGTAGACCTCTACAGAAATAATAGGTGCAAACGAAGCTCTCTGCATAGGTCAGGTGGGAAGACTTTTGCATGCATTTCAATTCAAATTTCTAAAAAACTGTTGTAACAGTTTGTCTCTCCTATGCCATTTTTTTCATAAAACCATAGATTTTTTTTTAAGATGTGCAGAAACAATTTTAAAGTTATTTTTCTCCATTTAGTTTTCATAAAAATGCACAAGCTTGTTTGTGCTGCAATAGCACTAAGTACTCTATCATTTATCATCACTTTGCGACTATGCACAGTGTGGTCACTCAGCATTACCTAAGATAGAAGGTGTATATGTGATCAAAAACTTTAAAATGCTGGAAACCCAGTTTACAATTTCCTTAAAATATTTTAGGTGAATGGTAATAATGTGTTTATGTATTCATGGATAATGGAGTCCATTTTGTCTTCTTGTGAATATTGCAATTTAACATGTTCTGTAACACTTAAACCCCTATACAGGATGTTGTTTTATTTTATGTTCAGTTGGGCCCATCATCCAAGGAATAAGGTTTGCTTAGGGCAAATGTCTTCTATGTTGTGCTTACACCAATGTAGATACAAGCTGATCTTTGACAGACTGAGTCCCAAATTCATGGTTGTTAAGTGATGACAGTGAAAGAGATTTGTTCTGGGTTTTGCCTAGGCTTGATAAAGAGAAGTTGCTGTCACTGAAAGATTTCAGTGTATTTCCATGCTTTGTGTTACATGGAGTACAGAGTGAGATGTATGTTTAGTTTGTGTCCTAATACCCTCAGACAAGGAAAAAGAAGAGTATTTGTCTGGTTTCATTTGAACACAGGTAGAGATAGGATTTAAAAATTTTATATTGAGTTAAAAAACTTCCTCCATCACATACTTTGTGATCAGTGCTATCTGCAGTGTAATCTAACCTTTCACAAGCACTTCTGTGGGAAACTTTGGGTTCTCTTTGGGGATTGTCATTGACCCATTAACAATTTTAAGTCAGTAATTTCACTGGGTTGTGTCCCAGTTTCTTGACAGTAAGAGACATGCCTAAATTTAGTTATCTAAAATAAGATAATGTCCGTGATTAGCTTCATAAACGATACTGAGATCAACTCATTACAAAAAAACCCAAAACAGTAAATGAAAGAGGGCTGGGTGATAAAACTGTTATTTTATTTTTTTTTTTTACAGACCAGTTTTAGTGTAGGTTATATCTCCAGTTGGGATGGACTTACTTTTAAAAGATGTTTGTATGAATCCTTTGTTGCTCCCAGAACCTCCCCATAAACCAAGTATTACTGTCAAACTTTGGATAGGTGACTTGCAGGGCAAATCTTCAAGCTCTAAGTACTGTGAAATACTGCTCTTAATCCGGGTCAGTGTTGAATTCATGCTTTAAGAGGCTAATGGTTATTCTTTAGTAGGAAAGACTCTAATGAAAGCCAAAGCATCATTAACAGTCATGTACAAAAAGAGCTGTTAGTCTTGGTATCCTCTTGGGTTCTCTCATGGGAGACTAAATTGCATCACTGTACATTTTCTATATAAACTAATTGGCTAAAGCATACATCTTCGCTTTCTACTCCGAATAACAGTGAAATTAGATATCTACTTAGTCCATAAAATATTTTAGAACTGTTCTGGATGGAAGGTGTCAGAGAAGTGGAAGATGATGTTTCTATATATAAACATTTCCCTTACTTAACATAGGCATACCCTGGTTTTAACAACCATTCATATTTAGGTTCAGTGTCTCACACACTGAGAATTACCACAGTTATTAGGGGCCTGTGTCTAACAGCTTTTAGCCAAGGTACTCCTATGCCTCTTGAAGAGGATTATGCATGTCCCCTGGAAAATCCTTGCCTTAGATAACAGTTACTTTTACAGCATTGAGCAGGGGTGTACCTAGGGATGCAATTGTGACATTGCAGGGCTCTTACCAGCCGTCTTCATTCTAGGGAAAAGGATGGACTCAGAACCAGGACACCTCACAGCACTTCACTAGCTAAGGTAGTGCAGCAGTTCTGCAGATAAGCATCACAATTCTGATCTGCTGATGTTATTGCACTTTGCAGTTCCACCGGAGATATATTTTTGCTGATTCCTTTTACCAGAGGAGAGGAAATAAATGTATTTCTGGATGCTCAAAGGAAACAGGACTCTCTAGGCTCCAGACTGTCTTTGGGAAGCATTTTGTGGTCAGTGCTTCACTCAGTCTGCCTAATGACAAAAATAATAGGAAGAGTGTATCTATGTGTATAGGTTTTAGAAGAAACTTGCATTATCTGTCAAATTGCTTTGTATGCTTTTAGTGTCAAAAGCTGAGTAATGTTGCCTTAGAAGGTTCACTTGTGAAATATCTGGTAGTAGGAAACCCAGGTGAGTAACACGTGCAGCAAGTGTTATTCTTATGTTTTCTGGTGTATGAAAAGACAGGATGTAGTTCCCTTAGCAAAATCTGTGGATATTCTAAATTATGTTTGCTATTTCTCTTACCAAAAGTGGATTGTTTGTTTTATTTCTAAAGTGCCTTTGGACTTGCTTGTCAGTAACATCCACTGAGCTGCACTAATTTTGAAAAATTCAGAATAGAGTTTTGCCACTTTAGAGATAATCCATGAAAGCTCTCTTCCTGCAGACTGCAATAAATCATGCCCTCCACTAAAAGCCTGGATGTCATTTGAAATTTATTGCATGGAGCTGGTAGTGGACTTAAAAGCCATTTCACATGTCTTATTACTTCAGTCATCTAATTTATAGGTTTCAGCCACAATTGTAGTTAGAAAAGTATTTTCCTTCAACTGATTAATATGATGTCTTTTGCATTCATTTACCTTTAAATAATTTTCTATAATCATTGCAAGAGGCCTTGGCATCCAGCATTTAGATATGAAACTGAAAGAAAGGTGCCACAGCAGACTGATGTAAATAGACTAAGCTTTAAGGGCACTTAGCTGCACCTGTCAAAAGGTATCTTAGTTATTGTCAGTTGAGCAATCTTGCCCTAGGAAAGAGAAAGCTGTCAGAAGCTTCCGTGTTTAACATGAAAATCTCTAGGTCTACAGATGAAGTATGAAGGCAATCTATTAAATGCAGATGAGGTAAGCATAAATAACACACAACACAAAATATAAGACATGGGTGGATTTTTCACTTCTTAGTGTGACAACTAGTTTGTTTTTACTGTGCTTGGCAAGAGTGCCTTTCGATTCTTATCAGAAGGAAGGGATGTGTCCTCCTAGTATGGAGGACATGTGTAAACCAAATCAAAAGTACAGATATTAACCTGATGATGGACCATGTTATCAGTTTTAGGAGTTTAGTCTGATGATCAACATTGTTGATATGCATGGTACATGAATTAGTAATTCTTCAACACACGTTACTGGTATATGTGGTCTACATGTATGCTTGGGTGAATAATTTATAATGTGTATTATGAAAGAATTAAAAATTCTACAGGCACCTTCCAGAAGAAGAAATACTACATAATACTTGCCCTGACTATTTTAGGCTATTCTTAAATGTGGCCCAGCCTGTATGTACCAGCATGTGCATGCTTGGTAACAAATAGCGTCGCTAATAATGCAGTTACTTCCCTAGCATTAGAGCATGGCACAAGGAATTATATGCTTTGACTGTATTTACCTTACATGTAAGTCAGTGCAATGGCGACAGATCAGGCACAGGTACATCCAGAACTTCATAAAGACAATCCATGAGGTGCTGGATGAAGTTTGTCTGCAGAACAGATATGCAGTCTTTCCATCTCTGGTGCCCATTATCTGAATGCCCAGAGATAGGTGGCTGAGGGCAGAGCCAGGCTGTGTGTGATGCTACTTTCTCAGCTGGGCAAAAGTATGATTACTGGCCAGAGTGGTGACTTTACTACAGCAGTGAATGCTGACATGCTAAAAACAATTGGTTTGAAATATATGCTTTACTACATGTTTATATAAATACACAGTCCTAATGATGAGGAGGAAGTAATAGAGCTCTGACTCCTAAATACTCATTGACTGTGTTCCCTGAGAATTTGAAAAGATTAAAACCAAGAATGTGTAAAGAGAATTCTACTGTGGTTTCTACAATGCGTGTTTTCTGCTAATAACACCTGGGAGGCAGTGTGAAGTAACAGCTGAGGTGCTTAAGGGCACCTCTAGTGCCATCTACCTCCTGTGCACATCTGTGGATTTGGGCATGCATCCAAAAGGAAGCTGAGAAGAAAATCAGGCAATGATGAGACCATTGCAACAGGAGGAGGAGATAGTCCTCTGCTGCTGAATCTAAGTTTCTGGGTGTAACCTGGGCACTCCAAGGTTCAGGATATTTGCCAAGTGTTTGAGTAAGAGCAGACTTCAGAACGTCAGTTTGATGCAAGTGAGCTGACATCGCTCCTTGTGCTACCAGGAGGATATGCTGCACCTGGTATGCCTCTTGTTCCCCTTGAAACAAGCAGCCAAGAAATAGACTGATTCTGCAAGCCTCAATAAGTAGAAATATTGCCTACCTCATGCCTCATCTCTGCTGGGTGGTGATGCGTGCAGAACCTCAGTGTCCAGGTTTAGTACAAGTGGATCTGGCAAGTCTAAATGGCAGTTTTGTAGAGAATTTACTCATAGATGCCACTGCTGAATAGAAAGCTGATGCTATAATAGAGAATACAATGCTGGAAGTCCCAAGATGATGAAAGATTAATGAGTAAGGGTTAGGCTTGCAACAGCTGTTTCTTTCTTTCTTGCACATAGACAGTAATGTTATGCAAAGATAAACATATTATCCAAATATTAACTCATTTTTAAACACAACAAAAATCAGCATGTGACAGGTTACTATATCTAAAACAGAATAATGCAGGTTGCCAGTTTCAAGCTGAGCAGAACTGAGCTGCTACTGGGATTTCAAGAGAAGGTTATTCTGTATAGCTCCATCAGTTTGTGTTAGGATTTGATAATGAAACAACGACTTGTTTTCCATGCAGAAAAGTTTATCTAGAAACCAGATCTCAAGCAATTAATGCAGATACTACAGCCGCAAGACCTAAGGTGATTTACCCAATTTGAGGCTTGCAAAGTAAGCACTGCATGTTTTCTGTTAATCTTTCACAGTTCATACTTCAGCATAATGATCTGCCTGTAGTTGGACAATATTTTTGGGAATGTTCAATCTGAAAATTAATTTGCTTCATCTGTGATGACGTCTTCTTTGTGTTTGCTTCCTGCAAATGTTCCAGCTGTCAAGTTTTGCTGGCACAAATATGTAAAGACACCAATCTTTTAAACTACGTGGACAATTATTTGTGCTGGAAGTGCTTGTGCTCTCTTTCATTTGGGAAACAAAAAAATGTATAAATACTTTCAATTAATTGATAGAGCTTAAAAAGAAAATATTGAACTGTCTGTGCTTCCATTTTCGGCAAGTTGAAACAGAGATCTGCCCTCAACTCAATTGGATATTTTCAAATGAATTTTATAATGCTGGGGGGAGGAAGATGAATTATTCTACTTAATTCCTTATAGTGAACAAGTAATTCAGTGGTTTGGTAAGTAATGCAATCTGTTACATTCTAGTTACTTGCTTCTTCCATTTGGTTTTTGTTTTGTTGGGGTTTTTTTTTAAGCAATGTGGTCTTTATATGAAATCAATGGCTTTCATTATATGGTCCCTTTATATTTTACTGTGAGATGGTAGATATCAAAGGCAAAAGCACAATTATTGTGTTATTCCTTCACCTTGCTACACAGAAGGAATCTTCTATACATTGCTTTTTATGAGACAGAGACAAAAAAGACCAACTGGGAAGAGAGGCCCCAGAGCAGTGCAGCTCAGCAGACAGCAGATTGCTAATGGCACCTGTATTTCAGTTTACAGTAGTGACTTCTAACAACACACACAGTGTGCTCTGCTTGGGTATTTTTTTTCAGCCCCCCCCATTCTTTCCCCCACTCCTACACGCTTAATTAGAAAATCTGATGCAGCCAGAGACGTTATCTGCCATACTGTGTGTGTTAGTGAGGAATGCATTCTTTGATGTTGCTGATAAGCTTTTCTGTGTTGTGGGTAGTTAATTGGTAGTGGAAAGGAAATGTCTGGACTAGTGCAAAAGGAAGCTTCCTAACTGTCTCTTATGCAGCTGGTCTCACTGGTTGATGAGCCAAGGTGTGGTATTGATGTAGCAGTGGTGAGGAGGTCCTGCCAATATTGCCCACCCCCCAGCATAACTGTGTGGAGCACCTGCACCTTTGGAACCAGTTCTGAATTCTTCTTGTCTTTCATCTTTGTAAGGGAACAAAAACAGGAATAAAACACAGTTCTTCCCAAAACCTGGAGGGCCAAATTTCCTGCTGGTATAAATCAGCATCTGCATGTGCACTGTAATCTGTCCTCCAGTCATGCTAGTCCGTCAGCCCTCAGAGAGCTTGGAATGTGTATGATGAAGCACTTGTAAAGCAGGGAACTAGCCAGTGAGTAAGATCCTTGCAATACTCAAAATAAGAACCTCAGTTTTATTTGAGGTTTGTTTTCTGCAGCTTGCAAACTTTATTTTGTCTTTGCTGAGTAAAAAACCAGCTACTAAATTCTAGCTTCCCATTTACAATCTTATAAACCGTAGTAAAATCTTTACTCTTTTATGTTAACTAGACAGTGGAAGGATCATGGTCTTTCTCTTGCATGTTTGGAGATTTTGGTTTAGATTTGTTCAGCAGAATTGGATCATCTGGCATTTTCTTAGATTTCTGTCATTTTGCTATTATTACTCCCAAGACAACTTCATCCAGTGACAGATTACTGTCACTATGAAAGGTTCTTCTGTTCCTAATGAACTTAAAAATATTTGTCCTCATTTTTGGCTGTGTAGGTTATTGGTTCGTATGTTTTTTTGTTTGTTTTCTCTATTTTCTACAATGTCTAGTTTGTGTTTTATAATTTTCACTTTTCTCTTTCTGCCATTTGTTATATACATTTGAAAATCTACAGATGCTTCTACTTCCCTTGTAAGCCTGGCTGTATTTCTGTTACCAGTATGATTTTTTTTTAAATTTTATTTAATTTTATTTGGTTTTAGTCATTACACTTTGGCTTTTGGGATACCTATTATTAAGCTCTTGCCTATCATTGACATCTTTCCAACTTTTTTTTTCCTGCTGTCTGAATTTGGCCCTAATTGTATTCACCTTTTTGAAACTGACCCTTGAAGAGCACCAAGTAGAAACTTGTTTGAGCTATGTGCCGTGCTAATGTAACAGATGTAATGGAGCAGTGCTCGCTTGTATGTAAGCAATACCAGTTTTTAATTCTGCTTCTGTTCCTCCTCATCTGTGAAAATGAGATGTTGTGTAAAATGAAGGTCCTCAGTGAAATATAGCCTCTCCCTTATTTTCCCTATTTTATTCTGCTTGACTTTTGTTGCTTTTCTACCCACCTACCACAATGTGGAATTGACAGAATTAGATAATAATTGATACTTCCCTTGCTTGGAAGTTCCACAGTGGCTTGGGTTAGCTGAAGGACTCTAACAGAGCTGTCAGGCTTGGTACTGACCTTCCTTGCAGTCTACTGTGTGTTGGTAGCACATGTGGTATGCATACTACTCCTTTCTCAGCTACCCTGGTGTGGTGAATGGAGTCCAGCTATTTAAAAGAAATCCAGAGCAGCTCAGCACAGATTTGCTGTGTTAAACAATTAGCTGAGCACTGAGACATTAACCAGATGTGCTGCTCTTTGGGCCAGTTTTTGCAGTCTGGTTCACAAATGTGTGGTAGGAGAGGAGATTCAACCTGTTTTCCTTTCTCATGGAATGGCAAGGGAAAACTGTGATACTGAGAATGCCAGTGAGGAGAGCCAGATGGTTAGCTATTCTTGGTCATGCACCTTTCACAGTGTTGTGCTGCCCTTCTTGCTTTGTTCCCGTCTGTATCAGCAGCACTACATTCCATGTTGAAAGGGATGATGAAGCATCTAGAGAGTGTGGGAACACAACAGAAGAGAAAATCTTGGTTTTGTCCGAAGTACCAGATTTGGAATTAAGACTGAAAAGGGTTTAACTTCAGTAGAATCTGGGAAGTTGTAATATCTGGGTGAGTTAGTGAAGTATGAAGCAAGATTGCCTTTACTACTGGCAGCAATGCCCACCAAGAGAGGTCACCAAACTCCCAGGCTCTGCTAAAGGGTAACGGAATATGCGAGAAAAGGGTTCATCCAAATTGATTTGTCTGAAAAGGCAGGCTGAGGAAAAGCTTTGCAGGGAAGGTTTTGGAAAGAACAAAGGAGAAGGTAACTTAGGAAGCATCTTATTCTTTCCAAGTCATCTGCCTGGTCTCTAGTTCAGGCAGAGGGATGCTTCAGTGCTGATGAGCATGAATGTCTGATTTCACTTTCACTCCTTGGTCTCTGTGAAATAGCAAACTAGGCAGCTCTGCTTGCAAACTGCAAGGGGAAACATGCTACAGCCATATTTGTAGTCAACTCCAAACTTCCCCATCCTGACAGAGTTGTAGATCAGTGACTGTGCACATAGTATGTTAGGCCACATCATGTGATGGGATATGATATGTGTATAGGATGATGACTTTTAATAGTTTGTTCAAGGTACAACTTTTCATAGAATCATAGAAACATTTTCAGTTAGAAATACAAATGGCTAAGTTGTACATTGCACAAATTCTTAATAATTTGTATTTCAGATTGCTAAGTGCGGATAGCTGGTATCATGCATACATCATACATTGGTAACTCTTGGTGGTGTGTGAAAAAATCATAACCCTCTTATAGCTTTTGCAATCACTTAAGAGGACATTTGAAGGCTGGAATGGTGTGACAATCCCTGCTAGGGCTGATAGTATATGAGGAGGATTTCTGTATTTTCTCTTCTTTCTTTGCTGCTGCTACTGACTCATCCACTCTTTTTTGCTATCTGTTTATGCTCATTTATATGCACTTACTCAGCTGACTGGTTAAGTTCAACCACCCACTTACAACTGCAATGAATAATGTTTTAGGCCTGGTGTCTCACAAGTGCAGGCCCCTCACACATCAATGTCAATACTGGAATTGCTTTTACTGATAGCAGCCACGTGGCAGGTATACAAAGAGCAGCCTGCAGAAAGAGCAGCATGAAGAGCATCATTCATCAGGCTTGCTTACAAGAAGTCATTTTCTCTGTTAGCATGAAAATGTTGTGGTCCCCTTTCTCCTCCTTTTTCTTCCTTCCACTGCCTGTGATCACAATGTGCTTTTCTCTCTGTCTTGATTTTTCACATCGTGGTTACAAGTCAGGGCTCCAGATGGAGCTAGGTTGTGTCTTGCTGTTGCCTAGAACCTTTGGAGGAGGTTCAAGGAGCCTTTTGTGCTTTTTGAGGAAACGTCATTACTGCCACATGTACCAAACCAGTCTGTTTCATTTCCAGTCAAAGATACTTGTCTGTATGACTGGAACCCAGCTGCTCAGCTTAAGCCATTGCTTAAATTTAAGCACATGCTTAACTTTGCCTGAGCATGAACCACACAAGGCCCTCAGTGTCAGACAGCAACAGGTTCATAGACCCACCCCCGCAATGCTGCTCATTGGAAGATGAAGTCTGCTCCTTAAAAGAACAGGGTAGCAGTAGCTTTGCTTTGGTAGAATTTTTTCTGAAGTGTATCCTTCATCTGTTTTCAAAGAAGGAGCCTTTCCCACATGTGCTACTGTGCTCAGAGACTTGATGGGTATGTGATTGATTGGACCCAGGCTGCACTTACTTAATTTTGTATGACTTCAAGTTTCTTCTGGGTACTGATGATTTATTTGGACTTTTGTTTCTTTTTATTTCAACGAAGTGCCTCTGCTTGCTTGGGATAATCACTACAATGAATCCAGGAAGCTTTCCTGACCTTAAAAAGTGTAACTGAACATAGGCATTAGATTTAAAAGGAGGGTTGTGGTGATTGTTCTTAATTGAATCTGAAAGACAAAAAAGACTTTAAAGATCTCAGTTGGCACATGAAAGAATGCCCTCTTCTTGTTCTAGGTTGTATTGTCTCATTAAAATGCCCCCTTTCCTGTAATCACTATTTCACAGTTCAGCCATCTCCAGATACTGTGAAACAGCTGTGCAAAGGTCAAGTACAAGAGGGCAATGGGAAAAGAAAATGACACCACAGCTCCCAGGGTTTCCAACCACCCTGTTAACAAAGTTACTGACACAGGGCATAATTTTTACTGACGCTGCCTATTTTTTACTGACACTGACTCTTAAGACTCCATAGGGAGCAGATGCTGACATCTCTCTTGACTTTGAAAAGCTCATTGCTGAAACAAAATGGGTTTATGCAAAGATTTACATACAGTGTCTAAACATTAAGCAGGGGATCAATAGTTCTTCAAGTCTGAGTAATGATCCCACATGGCAGAGCTACATTTTAATTAACAAGAATGCATCCATACTTCATTTTTGTACTTTTTCTTTCCCTTAGAGGGTACCAGTGCATCTGGGGCTCATTCATAGAATCATGGAATCATAGAATAGTTAGGGTTGGAAAGGACCTCAAGCACATACTTATTTCTTATCACACACTAGCCTGAGACTCTTGTGCTCTGGTTCTGCTTTGAGACCTGTACAGACAGACCTAACACCTTTATGACTTTTAGTGAGTCCGCTGGAGCTTGGTGCAGGGATCTGTACATCCTTACAGATCTGACTGTGAGATCAATCCCTTGGTTAAGAGGTATGGGTGGTGGGTAGATCTCAAAGAGCTTGTCACATCCTGGATAGTTTTCATTTAAGATAGACCTCATAGTTCAGAAATACATTGTCTGCTTTAGCATCATGCTTGGCTTTTAGAGTCTCCTTGGTCTCTTCAGTTGTTTACTGTTGACTTTTCAGCCCTACATAAACATGGCTTTATGTTGTTCCCCTCTTAAACCTGACTGTTAAACTGTGCTCTGTGTGGTGCACTTGCAGTTTTTTCCCCTTTTGCTGGTTGTGTTCCCTCTCAGTTGTTGACTGTGACTGGAAAACAGGCATACAAAGCATTTTGCATTCTCTGAATGTACCACATAGTAATTCTGCTGTCTGAAAACTCTGTAATGTCAATAATTGATGCACTTGAGAAGTGGTAATTAAATTAGTTAATTATGCTGGTAAAATTACATGCAATTATGTGACTGCAGGGTATGTTTAGTAAATTAGGCTTTCCCATACTCACTACATATTGTGGTGCCAATTTTGTTCCTTGATGATTAGGTAGCTTTTGATACTTCTTAATTGATTTAATACCTGGATCTTCATTAGCCCTCGATTGCTATGCAATGTACGTCTGACATTTTTCTCTCTGATATTTCACAGAGTATCGTTCATCAAAAAAAATCAATCTATACATATATACATATTCCTGTCAGATGTTAAAGCATCAAGACTTCAGGGAAAATGCTCTCTTCTACAAGTGTCTTGTGGTGACTTGCCCACTCCTGCAAGATGCCAATCAACTAGCTGTCCCTGGGAACCCTCTAATATGGAATGACTGATTTCATTTATGTTTCTCTTGAAAGATCCAAATAAATAGGTGTCTCAAGGAAGATTGGCACGGTGACAGCTGTTTTAATGACACCTGTTATCTTTGCAGAGAGCAGTGAAAGATTATTAAAAGGTAACAGTAATTCAAATAGAAATTTCAAGGGGGTCAGATCTGATGGCGTCTGGTGCATGGGTGGGGTTTACTGCTCTTCATTTGTGTTTGCTCAGTATTATATGTGTCAGAATCACCTCCCAGCAGATGGTTACTTTCATGCTGGCTGTGTTTACTATCACAAAACTTTCACAGATCTCTGTCTCCACACCCCATATTTCCCCTCACCAGCACATACTCTTGTGTTGTCAAAAATGATGCTTTTGAGTATGATCCCTGTTTAGTGATGTTACTGACAAACTGTACCAAAAGCTAAAAGCCAGATCATGTAGACTGAGCTATGGTCTTTTATTTCTGTTCATAGGGCAGAATCTCTGTGGGAGATAGGAAATGGTAGGGTGGAGCAATTGCTTGTTCTTTGGTTTTTGAGCCATGAAGCATATAACTTAGTCTCTACCTGAGCCTAGTCCAGCAATTTGCCAGTAACAAAAGCAGTGGGATCTGAACAGCAGAGCAGATAAGTAACTGGACTGAAGTGATCTGGGAAGAAAACATCCTGCTACTATGATAACTTTAGAAAATGATGGATAACTGTACCCTGTTGATGTAATGTTTCTGGGAACTAGATTCAAATATAGACAGGTAGGACCCTTGGATTGTCAGTCAACCATTTTGAGAGATAAACACCTTTCTTTATGCCTGTTCCTCTGCAGTACCATTGACCAGGCTGCTGGGGAATGTGGAACTGGGTTTTATGATTATGATTTAATACTAACCCAGGGGGAGTCAGTCCATTTTGCTTCTGTTTGCTTTGTTTAGGCCTTTACTGTCTTTTCCATTTTCCTGCTTCTTCTCAATAATGTTTAATACGTAAATCACCACCACCACCCCCAGCCCCTAGTTTTGGCCAACTCTCATATGACAAGTGCATAGTTTAGGCTTAAAACTTTACAGGAGATAATTTCCAGTATTTCCAAAGTGCTTGGTAATGTTAGAGCTAGCAAGCTGGATGGCTTCTGAAACCCTACACACCATGGCTCTCCAGGCTACTTGGTCTTAGGACCAAGGCTCTGTAGTTTGTGAGCACAAGGAAGATTCTGATAAAAGGGAGCCTGTGTTTCTCCAGACTTCCAAATTAGCTCTTTATAGAGAAGTTCCTGCCTTTATCAATACACCAATATCATAGATTCTTGAGCTGGTTCTGTAATTTTCAAGCTCACAGTAAAATTGAAGTTAACTGGGTAGTACTGCATGTGAAGGGTTTCATATATATTTGCTCCATCAGCAAGAACTGGGGTTATATTTAAGATGTTGATAGGTATTTTGAAAAGCTATGGTTTTGTTCTATGAGAAGAGCTGCTCTTAAAATATGAAGGAGTAGAATCAATTAGAAGGAAAACAGTGGAGAAATGTGCAGATTTAGATGGGAAAGCTCTCTCCTAAGGATATTAGCAGAATGCATATATAGAAAGATAAGACCTCCTGCAGGCATGTAATGGTCTTACTAGTGAGTCTGTTAAAATACCACCTGCTTTGCCTGGAAATCTCTGATATTCAACAGCTTTGTTCAGATTTCCATATTTGGGAAGATGCTTGAATATTAAAAATGAAGGCAAGATCAAACCTGAAATTACTGTAGGAGAGCTGGGGATATGCAGAAGTTTCTTGCTTTTTTTCTTTAGTGGCAACAATTTCTGGCTCTTGCAGTCTTCTGAAAGCAGTGCATTCGAAACAACCTAT
Source organism: Loriculus beryllinus (assembly GCA_039877255.1). NCBI lineage: Eukaryota > Metazoa > Chordata > Aves > Psittaciformes > Psittacidae > Loriculus > Loriculus beryllinus. The sequence goes on along the minus strand of JBCJKH010009728.1, from coordinate 21,290 downwards.
CTTTATTTGGCACATTTGTGCAAGTGAAGCTGGCATGCTACCTTGTTAGCTGGCGTAATGCCATCCCAACAGATGGACAGGAGTATAGACAGCCAGGAGACCATGTACAAGCATCAGTATGTGTGTTGAGGGCAAGATCCCTTAGCCAGAAGTGTTGAAATGCTTGTCTGTCCTGTGTTTCTGCACTTGTGGATAAGATGATGTTCCGGCCCTGAATGGAATTAACTGCACCAATATAAGATAATCCTTCACTTCCAAGGCAGGAGTTGCTCTTTTCACACAGAATCTGGGTTACTATTCCACCAGGTATTTCTGTGGCAACTCTGGCGATTCCTGACAGACACTAGTGCTTTCTACATCGTAAATAGTTTTAAATGTGATGAGGTCAACAGTTAAAGTCCTATGTGCAATAGGTCATACTCAAACAGTCTCAGAGAACAGAGCTCCATCAATGGTGACAAAATCAGAGGTGTAAATGACTGAGTTTGGTTCTGCACAATTCATTGAGCCCAGATTTCTGCTCAGCTTGAAAAGTGGGCAGAGCTTGTCTGTAGATTGCTACAGGAATTCATTGTTAGACTTCCCTGGACATCTTTCATGCTGTTTGTCTTTGCCTGAAGCAACACCATTTTCCCAGTGGGACACACAAAACCACATCTGTTAACATTAGATGCTTTTGCAATTCAGGTAGCTACTTGATTGCATTTATGGAATCAAAGATTCATCCAATGTATAGTCTAAGGGGTAGAAGAAAAGCCATATCTCCATAATTTAATAGTACTTGTTAAACTCTAATAAGCTGTAAATCTGGGGTATTGGTAGTGGATATTTAGTTTGGGGATGGCCACTTTTGTTATAGTTCAAATTTTCATCAGGGTGCTGTAGGGTTAAACTGAAAGAAAACCTTGTTAAATTTAAACTAATTCTGCTAATTTTAGTAAGTAGAACTAGTGTTGAAATTGCAATATTCACATGTTCACATAAGCAATCCAGCAAAAATTTGTTCCCTTTAGATGTGTTTAAACATAACAGCCAGTATCATCTGATTCAATGATTCTATGATCTGTACAAATAGCCATTGGCAGTCTGAATGGTAGAGTTCTGCAAATAAGCCAGCAAAGTCACCAAACTGAGTCAGGATCACGTTTGTTGGGTGAAATGTTACATTAACTGGTCTTACTGTACTTCCAAATAGGTATATGTGCATGACAGCAGAAATGTTTGTGGGCCTACACCCAGCCTTGCTTTTCTTGGAAGAAAGATTGTTGAGACATCTGTTAGACTGAAGAAGAGGAGGCTCAGGAGGGATCTTGTCAATGTGTATATATATATATACCTGAAGGGAGGGTGCAAAGCGGATGGAGCCAGGCTCCCTTCAGTGGTGCCCAGTTGACAGGAGCAGAGGCAGTGGAGCAAACTGAAACACAAGAGGTTCCTTCTGAACATAAGGAAACACTTTTTTCCTGTGAGGGTGATTGAGCACTGGAACAGGTTATCCAGGGAAGTTGTGGAATCTTCATCCTGGAGATATTCCGAAACTGTCTGGGCATTGTCCTGTGAAATAGGCTGTAGGTGACCCTGCTTGAGCAGAGGGGCTCTGGACAAGATGACCCACCTCAGATGCTCTGTGACATGAAACTAATGGCTGTTGAAATTGAATTTAGATCATATGTGCCAAACCTCTCAGCCAGAGGGAATTTAGTTATCTTCTTTTGTTCTTTTTTCCTTTTTTTTTTTTTTTTTCTTAATAGCTCTTGTTTATCTGCAGAAGGTCATGAGTAGTATCTGTATTCATCTTACCATCATCATCTTCTCAGCATACTTCCTGGATGTATAAGAGCCAGAGCTGGACTTACCATGGCTCTCCTGAGACATCACAGCTTGTCCATTATTTATACCTAGTTGAAACAAGGTTCCATTAGAAAGATGGAGTACAAGTCCTCCACACAAACCAAAGATGCTTGTTTACTCTTACAGCTCTTCTTTCATGTCTGTTACTTAATGATTCTTGGCTTTTCCCTCTTTACTGTCCTTACTGTCATGTTAACGCAGCTGATAGTGAATGCTGTCCTTATTTTAATGGCAGTCATTTTAGGTTTGAGTTATCAAGCACCCAACTCAGAGTGACTCTAGGATCAGATATTTAGCTGTTTAGCAGCAATGCGGGTGCATTGCAGTAGCTTTGATACGCTGGCTGGCTTTTTTATCATTTAGATAACATTTCCTCTGCTTGCCACTACTCTAATGTATGTGTTTAGCCCATTGGACACCTGTAAATATGCTTTACTTCGCTTTCTTTCTTTTTTTTTTTTTTTGTAGAACTGGTTTTCTGTCACATAGATTCCTTTATTGATTTCAGATGAGACATATAGCAGGGAAGTCTAGGTAGAGAGTTTTGAGTAGATTCAGATTATACAGTTCAGAGTAACTGTAATGTCTCTGTCACTATAGTGACACTATAGGGCAAATTGCAGAGCTGTTAACATGAAATTATGGTGTCTAGGGCAACTATATATTTAAGGCTTAATCTAGTGTTATCCCAGAAACTCTGGTAACTGGAATTTGGATGCTGGCACTGTATTAGTATATTACAGTGATACTCAAGTAAATTAATTGGTGGCTCTGCTTACAAGAACCTTGAATTCTGTTGGCCTTGATGGGTTCTGGTGCCACCAGTCTCAAAATTTAAAAGGTCTTTATCTAATTCTCTGTGAGATGCAATAAAAAACCCCCAAATTATTAAGAGATAAGGGGTCTTTGTGTTCTTTTAAAGGCTTTTCTGTTTTTTGAGTTTTAAGGTGCCAGTTGGGTCATGATTTTAAGTGTTTGGTTTGTTTTCTTATACACCATTGTTAAAGAGAAGGTTTGGGTCTCATATAACTGCTAAGTCTTGGGAGCTAGAACTTTAACCAAAGCATCAAATATTGTAACACTTATGATCAAAATTGTTAGAGCTGGCAAGACTGTGCTTTTTGATTGCCAGTTTATTTTATAGGCATGACTGATTGTAGTAGGTCATCTAAAATGCTACAAAAAAAAATAAAAATAAATTATATGTTCCTTCAGTCTTTTGCAAAGTAGTTGAGAACATGCTGTCAATCAGTCATACCTATTGAACATGCCCAGCCAAACCCCAAATGTGTTATACATGTTGATCTGCTTGTACTTACAAGGAGAATGTATATATATGTATATATATGTATACATATATATACAAAGTATTAGAGAGTGATCTCTCTGGACATATTTGAAAAGAAAAGATTTTTAGTTTCTTTGCATAAGGAATACTTTTATAATGTATCAAAAGTAACCCTAACTAAGCCATATAAAGGCATATCACATCCTTTGGCTTTGTGACTCACTTATTTCTTGATTATACGCCAAACACAAATTCCAGTTCCTTGTGTTTTACTTACAATAACATTAGTGTTTAATTCTACAAACTCAATCAAAGCTACACTTAATATAAAGAAAACAAATTCTCTATTTTATAGCTGCATTAAATACTTTCCCCTAAAATGGTTTAGGGGTGGGTTTTTTTATTTATGGATTTTTTTTCACAAAGCTAGAGACTTTGTTTTGGTTTTAGTACTCTGTATTTATAGTTGTGGAATGATCATTTTCTGGTTGATTTCACACTGAGCTCTCTCAAAACTAGTTGTAATAGTTCCATGCTCTTTAAATCTTTTTCTTCCTATCACTGCTGTTACAATATATTATACTTTATATTCTTAAGCTGTTAACTCTGAGCTCAGCTAAAGATTTGTTGGTGGTTTAAGGGAGAGTATCTGGGTTATTTGTATTGGTATTAGCTTTTTATTTTGCTAAGAATGGCAAATAAAATAAATAATTCCTGATCTGCCTTTTCTTGGAGAGATGCAATGGATAAATGGGATTTTTTTTTTTTCTTTCTCCTTAATACCTCATCTCCAGTGTTTGAGGAATTTTGTAAGTTACTTGGGGCTGTTTTCATTGACCTTTGCACCCAATTCAATCAGAGACTCTGAGCATCTCTGCAGGCTAGGAAAGTAGGATCTGCTTCCCAGCAGGCACTGGGTCCTCTAAGCATCCTCTTAAGTCCCTGCTCAGCACAGGAACAACTGAGCAAGCCAGGAATCCTATTGCAGAAGCAAGGTGCTTTTGGGTTTATGGACATGACAAATAGGAGGAAGAAATATGTTTCTTCTCAGTAATTGAAATCTTAGTCTGGATTTTGTACCAGATTTTGAATGGGGCAGGTTGTGGTGCTGTGGTGGCCAGAAGTCACTGCTTTCCTTTGCCCTTCCTCTACCCAACACAAACACACATGTATACTGACTTATAGGAACAGAGCTTATGGAATTTACATACCAATGGCCTCTCTGGAAGCATAAGCATAGGCATAAGCATAAGCATTCAGTATAACTACTGAAGTACCAGTTGGGTTTAGTCTGTAGGATGACCTCTAAGCAGATGATGGAGAAAGAATAAAATAAAGCAAGTAAGGGCAGATGGGAAATTGAAAGAAGGCTGCTTCCCCAGCTTCATATTGTGCTTGTTCATGAAGCTTCACTTTGCAATGAGTAATCTCTGCTGTTCCTAGACTTCCAAAACATGATCGTGTATGACATTATACCTGAAATGGTGCAGGACCTAATGGCCTCTAAGCATCTTCAATAATCATTGTATCCTAGGTTGAGGCCGTACTGAGATTCTACCTTGGGGCTCGCTGAAGTTTGTTGTGACTTAACTATGGATAGTAGGAGCAAGTGCCTGTGGACGTGAGTGCACCCCTATGTCCACTGCTCATTTACCAAGCACTATTTAAGTTTCCCCTTTTAGCTACACTTTCACCACAGAGCAAAATGCCACCTACCCTTTCTTGCTCTGGTACTGACTGCTGCTTTACTGGTGGTCTTTGTTGGCAGGGCTGCTGTTTTCTGACATCTAAATTCTTCTTTCTCTTTAGCAACTGTATATGCACAGTGTAATTGTCATGATTTGGGATGAAGAAAAGAAATTTGAATAGACAGAACTGAGGGCAGAGCTTTATTCAGCAGTGTACTTGTTGCTTTCTGCTTGACTAGTTGGATGTGGAGGATCTTGTTCGGGCTTGCGTTAATTCATACTTGCTGAATGTGTGCTTCTGTGCAGCAAAATAACCCAAATAGTTATATCTATTGAATATTTCTACTTTATTATACTTACACTGAATTGGTCCATGTGTGAAAGGTCATATAAGGCCATAAGGTGATCAAATCAAAGGTTCCATCCCTCATTGCTGAAGATATTATTCTGAGGAGTGTGGTCTGAAGGACAAAACACCTGGCTCTTGGCACAAACTGGAGAAGATTTTACAGTGAAAGACCAGAAAGGCACACCTCAAAAAGGTGAAAGGCAGTAGGGAATGAGCTGTTGAAAGGTCTGAAATAAAATGGTGTGGAAGTGGAACATTTTTTCCTGTCTTTTTCAGTCAGGACATCAGCAGAGGTACCAAGGCTGTAAGCAGTAGTAGAGAAAGAGAGAGAAATCAAGGAGAATATAAGATGGAGAGAAGGGATTTTGTAGGGGTATGAGTTTGCTTTTTGTTGCTGTTATTGAGTTCTGTTTGTATGGGTAGTACGGGGAATCACAAAGCAGGTGTAGGGAGTTGAGGGAGAGAGATTTTGCACTGCTGGAGGCAAGAATGTGAAAAGATGGAAAGCCAGTTTGAATACAGGGGCAGCAGTTCACAGGTTGGCAAAAGTAAGCCTGTGAAGGATTTTTAAAACAAGTAGGTTTTGATCTAGATCCCATAATGAAGTGAAGGCCAATGGAATTGTCTAGCACTGCCAAATCAAGGTATTCAAAGCTCATGAGTTTTCCTTCCCTGTTCCATTATGGTGTCTTGAAATTAGTCTAAATGTCACAAAGCATTCAAAAAATAATCTTGAGTAATCTTTATTTCTTTTTTAAACATTACTCTTTCTTTTAGTTCAGATTTGTCAAATTTCAGCTTTCTCTGAGACCATAAAGAGCACCAAAGCCAGCAGAAATACTCAAGCTCACATAGTCTGTGGTATCTTAATTCAGTCTGGCAGACTCAGCTGAGATATTACACTGATGACCTTTTAAATGTGTCATGTCACAAATTATTTGCCAAAAGTGTTACTTTTGTTTCTCTCTTCCATTTATACAGCATTTTTCATCCTTCCTGATAAGGCAGGTATGAGTCTTAAATTTAGTTTTGTAAAAGCTACATTGAGAGTGTAGTTTATAAGCCAAATTTGTTCGTGGTCTGTTTTTAATAGTCAGCCTTTGCAGATTCAGAGTAGAGACTATGGAAGTGTGCCATGGCTTGATGGTCCCTAGGCTGTCATCAATAATGTTGATCTATGCTTGGTTTATTTTTTTCTATAACGCTAGTGCAGGTGGCATGCTGACAGAATATAGACCCCTTCACAAGCTGTCCAGGTAGTGAATCTTTTTATAAATGGGACTGGCACGCGGTTGAAGAGTTGTGTAGTAGCATGTCTGGAGAGAGGGGTGATTCAAATGCAAAACAATTCTGACTTTCTTCAGCAAAGATGTCTCTGTACAGCGCATCAGACTCTGCAGCAAGTCTTAAGCTAGCACATCAAAGTTAACTTGCCGCTTTTAATTGTCTCTGAAACAGTAGTGACAACAATTCACAATGAGGATAAACCTTTTCCTATGTGTGTGTTACGTCACATAGCATCTGTTGTCCCTGGTTTCCAATTTTGACCTTTATTTTGATAGAAAGCCTCCCAAAATCCATGTACAAAGCTCTGGCAGTAGTTGCATTTCTTGGGGTAAGCTGCATGCACCTTTCATTGTCCTGTACTGACTACAGAAATGACTGCATGATTTCTAAATGTATGTTTGGCACAGGTGCTAAACTGTTGATTGTGGAAAGATGTTAAGACCCCTGCTCCATTTAAAAGAGAGAAGGAAAATAGAAATTAAAAAAAAGGACATTTTCCACGGTAACTTGACAATTAAGTACTTTGCTCTTAGCCTGTTCTGATTTTACTTTGAAATAAAGCCTCAGATCCCAGGCTGTAAGTCTCCTGGTTCAGCAGCAGCTCCATTTCTCAAATACAGGCTGCTTGCCAGTGCTGCAAACTAAAGAGGATTGGAAACCCAAAAGTCCTGGATCGTCTGTGCCAGTTGTGAGATGTCATACAGCTTTGGGTTCTACTGAAGTGCCAAGAATAGGGACAGAAATGTACTGATGTGCAGGGCAGGCAGCAAAATTAGCTCTAAGTTAATTTGGGGGCTAGAAGCCAATCTCTGCCTTGTTTTTTGCACCCTGCTTCCCAGCAGGGCTTGGTGAAACTGCATTGCTTCTGATACTTCATTGCACCCTGTAGGCAAAGAGTCCTAGCTAGTGCTCAGTCTCCTCTGGCCCACAGAGCTGCTATGTTACCAGCTCCATGGCAGCAAGCCTGCAAGCTCTTGAAGTCCCTGACTATGGATGTGATTTGACTGTGAAAACGGTTGCCATAAGGCATTGCTGAGGCCAAAGGATTTAGCAGGATTAAATGAGGGATTGAATGCTTTTGTATAAATAACCAGGATATCTAAAATTATAGTTGTTAATGCTAACAAACATTTCAGGTGGATATAAAACCCTCAAGCTTTAGGGTTTAACTTTCAGGGATCATGACAAAAAAAAAAAAAAACAACAACCCTCTAAGGGGTGGCGTATTCCAAATCTTACCTCTAACAGGTTTTCTTTCTTTTTTCTAAGACTCCTGGTACATGGCTTAGGCCAGAGGCAGGATGTTAGAATAGGTGGGTGACAGCTAAGACTTTGTGTGTCAGTGTTTATGTGTCTACAATGGCTTCCTCTACTCTTACTCACCATGAAGACCAAGAAGTGATTTTGGTACGTTTATTTATTTGCAAATCATTATCCAGCATTACGAAGGAGACATGCATGTGAGTAAAGCGTATGTTGGCATGAGTCCTTTGTTAGTTGGACAGCAAGAGCGGATGCTCCCTGGCTGTACTTGTTGTTCCAGTAATTGGGCATCTTCACAGAAACATGTCAAAGGGTGGCAAGGAAAAGAAAAATCTCACCTTTCATGAGGTTTGTTTCTGTGGGTTGGAGTTATGACTCAGCTTTTGGGCATGAAAAACACCCATAGTACTGCATCTCCTTGGCAAAGCCAGGTGCATGAGCACTCCAGAGGCTTATTCTTGAGGGAAACCCTGGAAAGTCGCTCATTTCCCATGCCCGAATAACACACCTAGTGTTGTTACCTCAGGCATTTTACTGTTCAGCCCTGTTAATAAGAGTGTCATACAGAACTGTTGCTTTGCTTGCAACAGCATTGCAGCACATAAAATAAAGGTCAGTGACTGTGACCTAAAGAGCTTAACAAGGGAATGCACAGATTTTAAAGCAAATGGGCTTTTTGTCAGTGGTGCCCAGTTCTTGTCTGTTTGGTGCAACTGAAAACTTTCTGTAATTCCTTTTCTAGTTTACAGGTGGAAAACTGAACACACCTAAGGAAAGGGAATGCTGAAGCCCTCTGTATAGTCTAGAAGCAGACTTGGTAGTAAGGCTGCGCCTGATATGGCCTGCTGCCCTTAAAAGAAACAAGCAATGTTCTCCATAATTTCATATGCGTAGATGGGCTCCCAGTTCTATTTCTTCATGTTTTGTTTGTTTCTGATGACTTCTTTTGAGCTAGGGTTCATTGTGGAAGTACTAAAGTATCACAAAAATGTGCACTTTACAGTATTGCCAGGCAGGTTTTGTGCTTTTAATCAGTTAAAGCGAACATCTGGTTCTTTGAGAGGTGGTTCCACTAGCTCTTGAACTGTGAACTTGGGCCAAATGTCCTCAAACTAGGAGGAAAAACACTTATAAAAGGCAGAATTAATGAGATCCTGAAATCTGAGTAAGGCTCATTGAATTGCCAGATCCTATATAACCAATGATTTAAGCAGCATAAATTACAGAGGCATTATCAGTGCAAGTTGCAACTATATTACGCTTGGTATAAGTTGCTGCGTTTGTTCATCCTTCATTTGGTGAAGGATGCTTTGAGGTTAGAAAGTACTCTGGAAAGTGCTAAGCAAGTAAAATGCTGTGATTCCTGCTAAAACTCTGATTTCAGTCCAGGTTTTTTCTGAATAAAGCAGAAAAATGGGTTCAGGCATATTTTCTCTTCCTTTCTGTTCTTGTAAATAAGAAAGCAAGAATACTGCAAAGTTTAATATATGTGCAAGAATTCTACCTGCCTGCAAGAGCAGGGAGATGACTCGCACTGCTTCTGAGGTATGTGGTTAGGTGTCCATGACAGTCACGATAGTTAACTAACAGTCAGACAAAAACCTCTAAAACAAAATCTTCCATTTATTGTAATCCCTTTAGCTATCCCTGCTCATAGCACAGGCTTGGGGAACTTTGGTAAGATTTTTGTTTATTTTGCTACATTGTGTTCTACTATACGTTATAGTGCATCTTCAGTGCCAAAAGGGACATCCATTGGATCTAAGCATATTTCCTTTAAAGTGGCTCTTTGTAAGCATACCTACTTATTCCTGTCATCTTTATCTGCTCTCTCTGCACGAGAAGTGAATGTAGACTTCTCTCCTTTTACAGGTCAGGAATTTTAAACTCTGTGGGACAGGACACTGTATGCAGTCTCTGGGATAGTTAATGACTTTGCTGTGCTGCTCACATGAAAAGCTATTTTTCTTCAATTTCAGCCTTTTTTCTAGGAGATGCTCATTCTAGTAAAAAAAGAAAATAATGGCGACATTTTTCTTTTGTGCAGATTCATTAATGGGCCCAGGGCTCCCAGTTAACTGCATTGCTGTAAGTAAGGGGATTACCCCACTTGCAGAATGATGCTTGGAGTAGCCGCTGAAAGATACCTCTCAGGTAGGCACTTTCTTCTCTCCAGTTGAACTACTTCTGTGGTAGTAAATCAGGTGTTGATTTTATTTCATGTGTGAATGTGGCTAAGAGGATTCTAGCTAGAGCACATTTAAGCACATTTTCTAATTGTCCATGTAGCTGGTGGAGTGATGTTAGCCAATAAAAGGGCACAGTTTCCTAACTGAGACAGTTGGACTCCAATGCATCAGAGTAATTTTTTGTCTCTGTTGCTAATGTCCAGTGCCATTCCCAGTTTCACATCCATTTCAGATATCACAGAATATAGCTTTCTGAAAACCTCTTTCTTCCTCTTGTCCAGAGGTGTCTGCAAGAGCTCTGCCACAGGCTTGATTTGGTGGATCCAGGTCACACTGAAGTGACATGTCTGTGTTTACAGATGCCCCAAAGAACAGTGAGGTGATGCAGACAGGTGAGAGTCAGCTCCTTAGACCTTTCTCCTGCACGAACTGGCCTGTCTAGTGCAGGTGTGGTCCAGTGTGAGCTGCCTGTCACTTCCAGTTTCAACAATCTCTGTCCTAGTCTTTCCTGTTCAGCGTGAACATACCCTACACCAAAAGGGCAGCAGCTGTTTTATTATAGAACATGATACTAAGTCCATTGGCTAATTTTCTGCTTTTACGACCATTTATTAAATTATTTAATAAAATATTAAATAAGTAATAAACTTTCCTGCTTGGTTGAATACTTACGCAGATATATTCTCTTGTAGTTTATGAGACTACATTGCTAACCAATTTTCCTGAGCCTTGTGTAAAGCATCAGAGTTCTCTGGGTACCACATCGTGTAGTTCAGATAGTGGTACTGGTATGTATGGTATTTCATGGTGTAAATTACATCATGAACTGATATCAAGTGCTCCCAGTTCTCTGCTGTACTCTTGAAAATATATGCACAGCTATGACATCTTTGACCATAATTGTGAAGCAGAAGGAGACTCCCTCATGCATTACTGCAGGATACTACTGGTAATAGAATTAGAGCTCTGAGACCTACAATCTTGGTTGTTATGGTGTACCCCAATTCAAAGTATGTTGTTTAAATTAGGTAGGGACTAAGACATATCAAAACTGAATTAAGTCTTTGAAGGATTAAAAGTAGTGATTATAATTAGGCAAACATTTAAATGTATGCAACTTAAAACAATGCCTGTGTATTACTGTTTTAGCTTGTGATATATTAAATCTTCTGGTATGTTATGCCAGTTCAGAATAGATACTTCTTTTTTTGTTTGTCCAAGCTTTCAAATCCAAAATTAAAGGCTTCCAAAACCCTTATTTTTATGAATTGTCCTCTGAAATTTATGGTGACAAATAGCAATTCCTGATTGATTCTTCTTACATTAGTATGCAGATCCATCTAAGCATGACCAGGGAAGCCTGGAACTTGCTGTTGTCGAGCTTTCTTGAGAGCCTGCTGGAGGCATAATATATTTTCCAGAATATCTGTGTAACCATGATGTCTAATCCAGAGGGTGAAAAAGGAATAGGAGGAAGGATGTGTTTAATGAGAAAGTCTTCGGAACTGATCACTTGACGTGGTTAAGAAATCTGACAACCTAATTCCTGTGGTGACTTCTCTAAAGCTTCTTGGATGAGACAGTATTCATTGGCTGGGCTGAGGGAGTACTCCATGTCAAGTAAGTGCAGAGAAAAAGGATAAACCTCTGCCTCTTATGTGGGTTTAATGTATATCAGACAGTATAGAATGGAGGCAAATTTAGCATGTAAGGAAGCAGAGATGAAGCTTGAAAAGTATATAACTACATAGATAGTAACCTTGCCATCATGAGTTCCAATAGAATTGCAGTCTTCATCCACAGTTACTGCTGCTTTGGCCTTACTCTCTTGTCTTGTGGTCCCGTGTTAAAGAAAGGGAATGAACAGGAAGAGTATAGCTGTCACCTTCCATTTGTTGGAGTACCTAAAGGTTGTAGAGGTGAGTGCCTGGAGGCTGGACGGATGGAGGTTCAAGAACAGACAATCTTGGTTTTGCTGTTGCCCTTGGGGCATGTCTCACTGTGCATGTCCGTGCCTCACTGGTCTGCCAAGACTTTTTTGCTTTATCTGCGTTATACAACCCTGCAATGGAGGCATACCACTTTTTAGCATGTTTTACATGATAGCTTGGTGGACCTAGAGAAGGGTTTGAGGCTGAAAATTTGTGCCTTTTTGGAAGGCTCTATAAACTAAGGAATAGCTTTTTTTTTTTTTACTTTAGCTCATGTTTGCCATAAATACTCCTTTTGAACATTCTTAACTTCTGATTATTTTCTAGATCTGGCCCTGAAACACTGCTCTCAAGGTATCATGCATTTCTTCACCTCATTGCCTTATTCATGACTTTTAAGCTCCTGAGGACATATCTAAGTGGGGGATTTTCCTCTGATCCCTCCTATTTATAAAATAGAGAGTGAGCTTTCAGATGATTACACTTACCCTGCTTGTAGCAGATTCTGTGAGGTCAGCAACTTATCTGATATGATGGAGAAGACTGTAGAAAATGTGGTGTATAATCTTTTCATCTGTCTATTGAGTTTAGACCCAACCTCTTACGCTGGCAAGTGAAAACCACTCATCCATTAATCATGATGCTGATAAATATGGTGAGTTTTTCAGGGATTTGCAGGGTTTAAATATTAAGGGCCTGCCCTAAATTATTTGTTCTGATAAGTTTTCTCTGCTCTTGAAGCAGATACCCAGCAGACATTAGCATTTAACCCAAGACTGATTATTTGGAGTTTGTCTACAAGCCAGCTATATAAAAAACACGAAAATGGCTTCCAGCTAAGAGTTGGAGGTCTGGTAAGACATGGAGATATTGGTGTAGGAGGTAAATATGCATATTGGAACATTGTATTTATATTAACTATTTTTCTCATGCTGATATTTTTTCAAGTATTCTATTAATATTTAACATCACTATTACCTTCAAAAGTATTTTTTAAATATACTATATTTGCTTTTAGCCTCATTTCTCTGTGTTTTAAATGATCTCTGGATAGTGTACGGTCTTCATGAATTTATTCATAATTTGAAATGATCTTGTTCTGTAGGTTGTTTTCAAGCAGCTTGTTATGACTACACAGGGTACAAAATTTGAGCTGCGTTGGTTACTTTGACTGGATTAAAGTAGTGCTTGGAATCACGATTTGGGTGCAAATATTTACAATTTGAAGTCCCAAACTGGGTTTCCACAAATGTTTCTTAATATTCAGATTGTTACTGCTAAGGGGCTTGCCTGCCTAACTTTTCACAGAAGCAGCTGATGTTTGCTAGCTGTTACTAACTGTAGCTGTTTTGGAGATACTGCACTATTTCAGTTAATCATAGCCCTATTTTTACATGATTAATTAGAAAAACAAAATGAGAGGTTATACCTGGTCTAGTGTCTGTGAGTCACATTGAGAGTCTTCTACTAGAAAAAGGAAAAATAAACACCAAGTGGAAGGTAGCACTGTTTCAATGACATTGCAATAAACACAGTCATTCATATGAGTAGGGAGTTCTATAACAAATAATCTTTTACATAAGGTGATTAAGACAAGTAAACCCGGCATTGCTTTTTTGTTGTTAAACAAAGATGTTATTCTCGCACTTGTAAGATTTAGTAAGACATTAAGCATGTGTGCATGATGTCAAGATATTGGCTCTAGCATGTGTTCTTACAGCCTTTATAGTTTGTGATGACATAATTAGGTACATTCTGTGAAAGTAACTTAAAATGTTACTGCCTGTTGCAACAAATTGAATGCATTTGGTCCAGGATATCTTGCTGGAACGTTTGTGCAGCCTTTTGTCTGAAGGCTTGGGGAGTTCAGAAGTAAACACATCTTTCTTTTGTTCCTTGCAGTCACGTGTCTGCAGGTTTCCATATGTTTCCAGCATCCAGAGATGCTGTCACCACTTAGTGTCTAATAAAAACCCAAGATCCCTGGCTAGAATCATCCTTTAGATTTCCTGGTCCAGTGAACAGCTGTACCTCATTGCAGTTTGCAGGCAAACTGGTGTTCAACCTGGAACCGAAACTGCTGGCTTAGTTATTCAGAGGTACAGATCACCAAGCAGTACTTAACTTGCTAAGCCCAAGCTCTTGCTTTGTTTTTCCTGCTTGTCTTCTTTTACAAATGTCTGTGCAACTCTTGTAATTATTTTACCCTTCTGTTTCTAGCTCCTAGTTATTAAATACTTTACACTCTTTCTTCTCAGGATCTCAAAGCACTCAGGGACCTTAATTCTCAGCATTCTGAAACAAGTATTTAAGGCACCTGTTTTAGAAGTAGCTCAGCTGGAAGACAGTAAGCTAGCTCATCCAAGGTAAGACAAGCATATCTGTATACAGCCAAGCATAGACTACAAGTGTCCAGGCTCCAATTTCTGCTATTGTATTATTATTCTTTGGTTTTGTAATACTAAATGCAACAAATGTATTATCGCTTAAATGAAACGAAACATTTTAATTTTTTTTAAATAAGGAAAGCATGGAGTAAATGAGCTGTTGTTAAATTCCTAGTCTTCCCTGTCCAGTGCCACAAGGAAAAAGGTGAGTTGGGTTTTGGTTGGAAATCCAGGCTGAGTTCGTGTATGTATATTAAATCACATTGAGAATATATATAGCAACAAGACACCCTGCCCCTCTCCACCTCCCAAGCTGTCTCTACAAGAGCTATGTTTCTGGAAACTAGCAGTTTTGAAGAGAGAGTGGACAAAACAGTAGTAATATGTAGCTGAGGTCCTTCATCAGTCTGGAATTATTCTGTGTCAACTCCTTGGTTGCTATAAATCAAATTTTCTAATTCCTGGTCTGTGGTTGTGCCCAAAATGAGCAAACTAGTTGTAAATGTTCTTTTTCAAAAATTTCAGCCTTGGGACTCAGCAGGATCTTGACACTGTACTATTTATAAAAGTAATTGTGGTTAGATTTCATAATATTAGAGAGGGGAACTAAAGTGAGGTGTGTGAGTGTGGTGCTCCCTGCATCCCAGAACAGCAACTGGTTTCAAGCTGCTTTTTCAGATGTGTTGCCATTCAGCTAAGAATGAAAAAAAAAACCAGGAATGTGCTCCAGTCTGGATTTGGCCAGAGTCTGTTTCTCTCCCTATCTCTCCCTCTCTCTGGAACTGAGCTGGCCTTGCGCATGTCTTCAGGGTGGAGGCTTACAGCTTTTGCTGGGCTCTTCAGAAAGCTGCAGCAGGGTTCCATTTGTGAGTTTTTAAAAGCCACAGTTGTTGTACCAAAACAGCCAGGCCCCACACACCATTTCGCATCTCAAGTCCCGAGCTGATCTGTTCAGAGCTCAGTAGATGAATCGCTTGCTGCCAGCACGGGTAAGGGAGCACTCCGTACTGAACTTGAGTCATCCAAGATGGGTGATCATGCTTGGAGGGTGGTCTGTCTCTGTGGATTGTGGTAAGAGGCAGTCAGTGAGTTGGGCTTCCGCATTAAATCACCTGCTAGAGGAACAGCCCTCTCTCTCTGAACCGAAAGCGTATTTGATAACCCAGGTTAGGCGCCTCAAATACACCTTATGTGGATCTCTGTTTTGGAAATCGTCAGGATTCAGTGTTGATGTCCAGTTATCTGTGCAGAGATTCAGATGAATGATCAAAGTACAAATGTGGCTCTGCAACCTAGGATAATACACAGATGTACTAAGAGGAACATACTCGGGGGGGAAGTGAGAACAAGGGGTGAGTAATATCATGTGGCTGCTCTGAGAGACAGGCGCACACCCTGCCAGTGTGCTGCTGTTTAATTATCTTTCTGTTAACACTAATGCAGCTGGAAAAAGGCAGAGGGATAAATAAAATCTCCTGGGGGGCGGGGGGGCATGCCACAAACTCTACCTGGCTTCCAGTCCACCCTTCTTCATCTTCTGAAACCTGTTGTGACACACTCAAAAGTTTTATTGCTTCACTGACTTCAGTGCAGTTAGCGGCTGAGGAGCTAGTCTTGGATCCAGAGGGAGCTTTAGAAAAGTTTGAGTCTGGATGTCTGTGGCTTGGAGTCATCCCCAGTTATAAGTATGACTCTTCTTTCTGGTCCTTGGCTGCAATAGCAAAGTGATTTAAACTAAGTTACAGCAGAAAATGGTTTCTAAACTATCTCTCGTTTCTCTGCTACTTATGTAGAGGTTAGCATGTGCCTGATAAGTGTGTGGCATTCTCCTCTCCTTGACTCCTAACACAATAATAAAACAGCTTCCTCAAGCCAGGCAATGAGAATAGATAAGAAAAGGACCCATGGGCCAGCATAACTAACCAGAGGATGAGGAGGGAGATTTCTGCATCATTTGAGAATATTTGGCGTGGAGTTCCCTCCTCCTGCCAGTTCCCTATGTGACGGATAGGCAATAGAGTCTTGAATGCAGACCTGTACCTTAAAAATCTGGCTGAGCCCACAGTGTTTTGGTTTGAGAATGGTTGTCCCATATGCTCCATGTTTACTAAATGTGGAATGATGTTTGCACAGGAAGAAAATGTTGATGTTTTAAAATAGCATGGTATGAAATTATGGATTTATATAAAGACAGGTAGAGAGAAGAGAGAGGAGTAGATGTGGCATTTTAGAAGCAGTAACATGCATGCAGCTGATGCTTTTGTATTCGTTCAAGGAGCTATTCCCCGAGGTCCCTGCTTTGTCTGACTGTATGTCTAATAGAATTCCCTTAAGGCTGACCTCTGCTTTCAGCACAGAACGCTGCGGGATTACTGCTGTAGCTGAAATATTCCATGCATCCAAGTGTCTCGCGAGTAGAGAAATTTGCTAAGCATGTACTCACTGTGGGAATGTTTCCAACTCTTTCAATTGTTAAATAGATATATTGCTTCCCTCATCCTTAGGTCATCCTTTGGCCCATGTAGGACTGCTATTACTTGACTTTCTAAAGTTAGCAGTGTTAGACACCTTAAATTATGAATTTAGCGCCCAACAAAACTGCCACTCAGAAGGAGAAAAAAAAAAATTTCCTCTCCTTCATAATAGATTCTGTTCAAAAGCCTTTCATTTGATGAAAAATGTTTTCTTTAAATCATTAAAAAGCCTGGAGAAGTATACCAGAAAGCTTCACTAAGACATGCTGGCATGGAACAGGACATGAAGAGAGAGGAAGGAAAAAACCCTCCAACATGTAGAGCATTACTACTACTGGGCTGAGAAACAGTACCACTTCACACCAAAAAACTAACTGGACCTTGACCAAAGACACAGAAAATTGGCAGCATTTTAGGTCTTAATACAGAGTTGGTGCTTTAATGATGGCTGACTGAAACCTGAGCACTGATGTAGGGATGATATATGAATAGAGCCTTTTTGGGTCTACTTTAAATTTTGAAATAATCTAGCTTTAAATCTAAACCAAGTATGAAACACACAGTAGGTTATAGATATTTATGCTACCATCTTCTTTGTAACTAGCAGATGGTATGACAAGTAAGACCTCTTAATCCATGTACACATAGAATCATAGAATAGTTAGGGTTGGAAAGAACCGTATGATCATCTAGTTCCAACCCCCCTGCCTAACTTCATTTCTTTCTGGCTAATAAAACACTGCACATCTGAAGTGCAATGACATTACTTCATGGCTCTTACCTCCATTCTTTGGTTTATGCGTTTACAGTATAATATCCTCTAGAGCTAGGATAAATGTGTGTTGAGGTTTTTTTCTACTTTGGTACCTACCTCTGCTGTGTCTACTAGACTCTTGGAATGCCCTGGAAACCTTCTGCCATGCACAATGTAGTAGGATAAACATGAATCACTTCCTTTGAACTGGTTTCCTGATACTTTGTGTGAGTCCCCAGACACTAGGTTTGACACCTTCCTGGTAGACACTGTTATTTCTGAAGTAGATTGAGTCTGGCTGTGCTTTGTGTCCTGGAAGGCTGCTCCAGACCTCTTTCTTAATCCTTTGGTTATCTACTTGCATGAGTCAGTGGGTGCCAGGACTCCCATTTGAAGCATGTGTTCTTCCTTTCCCATGGGAAATCTTGGGCATTGAGGGTGAAGAGCTGAACGTACTGCCCGTGCTATTGCCTGCACTGTGAGTGAGTGGTGGATGCTGGTGAGTCTGTCCTGTGTAATGAGGGTATAAACAGGGTTATCGCCTCAGGATGGGGAACTGATTGTGTTGTGAGTGTGTCCCTGTGCCAAAAAATCTTTCTTTCCTGGAAAGGTAACCCCTTTTTCTGAACATAACCCTGTTTTTTGAATATGTATTTTTTTCCTCTAATTACCCCTCAGCTTTTTCAACAATACTGCTGGAAGCTTTTCCTTGTCTTTGGACCTATATTGGGTAGGGAAGCAATTTAAACCATTCAAGCATGAGATGCAGCATAATCAGCATCTGCTGTCTCCCATTTTGCCACCTGCAATGTATCTGCAGTGGCTCAAGGGGCTGTGTTCATACAGCCATGCTGCAGTAGGTGAAGACCGGTTCTCCTCTGAGTGTTTGTCCCCATGCATTTCTCATGTTCATGTCCTAGTGGCAGTGTTCCAGTATGACCTCCAGATACCTTCTTCCCACCTAGCTCCTGGGAATTGATTTGGCTTCTTTATCTAGTGCTTCCAGTTATGGAGTTGAGCCCTCAAATTCTGGTGCTTCAATTTGATATGTGGCCTGGATTTTTCTGCCACTTTACCCACATGTGCTTACTAGGGCTTTGCATTTAACATGAGAATAATACATGACCTCTGCAATACTTTCCATCTTTTGGAGTCCAAGCATGTTATGGAAGATAATAATGTTGAGGTTAGCACACTAATCATGTGAAGTGCTAGGAATAATTATTAAATAAGCCTATAATGCTTATCTATTGTTAAATAATTAGTTTGTAGATGATCCCTTGAAATATTTGTTATGGATGCAGGAGCTCAGGAGGTGCCCTACGATGGTGGAGGTACAAGTGGCTCTTAAATTTCTGTGTAGACATGCAAAAGGTTAATTTCTAATTGCCAGTAGATGGCTCCCAAGAGCATTATCAATGGGATATTTTTCCAATGTACATGAGGCAGAGTTTTGGTGCACTGATAAACTTGAGCACTCCATAGTTTACCAACTGAAGTTTATACAGCATCAGGACATCTGTTCATGGCATTGTCCCATGGCCATGAGGAAATGCAGATGGTTGCCCAAAGAATTTGTGAATTCTCCATCCCTGGTAATGTTCAAGGCTGGGTTGGACAGAGCCTTGAGTGACATGGTCTAGTGTGAGATGTCCCTTCCTATGGCAGGGGGGTTGGAACTTTATGATCTGAAGGTCCTTTCCAACCCTAACTTTTCTATGATTCTATGATGTGTACTATATGGTAAGAAGTCTGGTCTCCTAGTTACATGGTGATGGTGCTGTGGAAGAGCTGCGCTAACATAAAAGCAAGGCAACAGGTAGAGATCCTGAAATAGCAACTGTGTTGTGGAATGACACAGCTGGTTATGCACGAGTAATGCTGACTGAGTGGAGGTGATAAGAGCAGGTGCACACCCTTCAGAGTGCTTCTGTGCTGGCAAGCAGAACCTGACTGCTCATTACATTTGTTGAATGCCTCCAAGAGTGAGGCCCCTGATTTTTCTTCCAGAAATAGACATGATAAATAATTGTTATAACTGTCTCCTTTTCATAAGTACCTCCAAATGGATTTTTTTTTTTTCAGAGATTCTAATTAAGTTTTACATTAATTATAAGTGTGCAGCATCCTTTTACCAGCAGAAGAGCCTTCTGGGAATTTCTGTGGTGTTTCACTTTGAAGGCCTTGTTTTAGTCCAATTGCTAAGGCCTGTACTTCTTGGAGCTACTATTCTGTTTGACTACCTCATTAAATATCCTGAGAACTCCTTTCTTCTGGATTTGAAATCCTTAATCAGATTTGTATTTTTGAGCACAGTTCCTTGGGAAAGCAGGGGAGATATTCTCTTTAGCATTAGGGGAATTCTTCATCAGCTGAAGTCAATTGGGAATACTGGCAGAAGAGGTTTTATTTGTGCATGGGGAATCTGCTGTTATTAAGAGAGCAGACATAGGCTGATATTCATGAACTGGAAAACTGTTTTCCCAAAGGTTGCTCTCTTTCACTCTGGCTCCTGTGTCCAAAATTGCCAAAGAAATGCCAGTTTGGACTACTTGGTCAGAGGGAAGAGAGGAGACAAGAAAAGAAGTTGAGGCTGAAAAGGAAGAGAGGAGACAAAGAAAGAAGTTGAGGCTGAAGCACAGGCAGTTCATGGCAAGAGTGCTGTGGCTTCCAGGTCTGTAGAACAGGATTTTTCCATTTGTTCTGAAACTGATGGGCAAGTTGGTGTGGACAAACAGCTCAGAGTAGTTTTAGCTCCGGGGCTGTGCGGTTCTTGGAGCAGTATGGTCATTCTCTTTGCCTGCAGTTTCAAAACACTAAACAAATAGGATGCAAATCTGAAAATAGTATGGAGAAGAAGAGGGAAGCCATCGATAAAGTGTAATGGTTTAAGTAGTTTGTTTATAACACCTTCAGTAGAAGTTTGGCTGCTGCTGACTTACAGAACTGCAGTCCAATATATCATTTAGGTATGTTATTTCTGAACCAAACCAGTCACCTAAAGGCAATTATTTTCCATGCAGTGTCTTTTTACCTGGTGGCATTTTATCCACAATATGGGCAGTGAAACTAAAAATAGGCATTAAACAGAAATAGTAATAAATGCTAGGTACACCAGCACTTATGTAGTCTTCTTCAAATAGGTTTATTTTCTTTTCAGTACGTCTGAATAGCCTCCTGGTAGTTGTAGCACTTCCTTTTGTCAAGCAGTCTGGTCCCAGGGAGTGAGGCAGTTTCAAGACTTCCTGATAACTCCTGACACTACTCAGTGTCATGGGGTAGAGACCATGAATACTGCTGTTCTGGGAGCTGTAGGAAGGCTGGACAATCACTATAGATCCAGCAGTTCAACTCTGTCTTACTATTCTGATGCTTCTTTCTTCAGCAAGTTTAGTATCAAGGCATTTGCTGGATTTCTCTGGGTAATTTGCAGTTGACTTAATTGTTTAATTCTCAAGTTTGAGGATATCACTACCTATCAAAAAGGAGTCCTGTTCCTCTAATTGTGTTGGAGTGATGGGGACATGACTGAAGTTACTGTAATCCTCCGATACCTCCACTAGAGCATAGTACATGAAAACTCAGCCTGTCCTATGCTGGAATACCTGCCTATTTGGTGGCAATACATATAGTAGTTGAGAATGTTGCCATAATTGACCAAAATTGACCAATTCTGGTGTCCTCAACATAAAAAGGACATGGAACTGTTGGAGCAAGTCCAAAGGAGGGCCACGAGGATGATCAGGGGCTGAAGCATCTCCCATACGAAGACAGGCTGAGAAAGTTGGGGCTGTTCAGCCTGGAGAAGAGAAGGCTGCGTGGAGACCTC
>JBCJKH010009727.1:0-11823 GCA_039877255.1 Loriculus beryllinus | reverse complement strand
ATTACCAACTCCCCCTATAACATAATAGCTACAGGTAGTTTCATTTTACTATAAAATTGCTATAATATGTTATACAATTATGCTTAAAATAGCTAGTATAAATGTGGATTGCAAATTAAATGACATGACGGGGGTAACAGTAGCATTTTAATTTATCAAGCTTTAGCAAAGCATTACAGAGAGGCTTTTTATTTCCTAAATAAGGTTAAGTTACATTTAGTAAGAGTAAGCAATCAAATTCTAGTTTGTTTTACTGCAAAGCTCACTGGGTTGTTTAACAAATGAAGTTATCTCTAAATTATGTGACAAAGCCTTCAGCCTACAGACCTTCTTTTCTTTTCATATTAAATCATACTTGATCGTGCAGCAGCAGGAATTGCCACCACAAGTTTGTAAGCATAAATGTAAGTCTACACAATGTAGTGGAACTACGAGGGGCCAGTCAAACCCAACTACGTTATTAGTTGTGTTATAAAGCTCAGACTGGGTTAAGCTAACCAACAGAGAATCATCAGTAAAAATAAATTTGCTCAAAAAAAAAGAAATCTTGCTGTAGATTGGCTCTAAAAGTAAATGAATTAAATTACTGCTGTCTCTGGCCATTGAACTACTTGAGTGGGAGTGTAAAGAGTATTTTTAAGAAAGCTCAAGCCCAGCCTATGCCTCACCTGTATCTTTAATTCCCACCCTTTCTCTTACAATATTATCTGAGTAAATCTTTGACCTACCTTCATCTGACTGAACACTCATGAGCCAGTAGTGTGCACCTGCAGCCCAGAAAGCCAACTGTATCCTGCATCAAAACAATTGTGACCAGCAGGTTGAGGGAGGTGATTCTCCCCCTCTACTCTGCTCTCATGAAACCTCACATGGAGTACTGCGTTCAGCTCTTGGTCCCCCAACCCAAGATGGACATAGAACTGTTGGAGCAAGCCCAGAGGAGGATGCTCAAAGCCCATACATCTAAGAAGCTATGTTTTTACGGACTGTGTAGTTAGGTGACCTCAGATTGAATTCCTAAAGAAAGAGAAAAGTATTTTCTGCTGTGATGAATGAGAAAACAAATGAACTGTGTATGCTACTAATAGAAGCTAGTAACCAACAGGAATATTCACCATTCCAACCTCCAAACCAACCATCTAGCAATTTAAAATCTTCAACCTAACAACATTGTTATCAAAACTGGTGAGTCTGGTTCAATGAATGGTTAGCAACTAAACTGAAGGAAGAAAATGTATTATTAAACATGATCATAAGAACAACTCTACTGTGCAGATCATTTCTTGTGATGTCCCTTTCTCTAATATAAAGTAACTCATATACAATAAATGTTCTGTTTATCTCCTTGGCTTTTAGAAAGGTGAATCACTCTTTTTTGCCATAGCAACAGGAAAGTATTATAAATGAAGTCTGAAGAGGCTAACATATTTCTACATTTGATGTACTTGTTAAAAGATGAGTGTGTATGTCCTATAATATGAGCTATAATAAATTAACCAGTATTACATGGCTGTAGCACATTCAAGAAACATGACAAACACCTCCCTCCCTCCCCCTCCCCAATAGTCACAATGATCTTGTCCCTCAGGTCTATACAATAAGATTTGGACTATATACAACATATGCACAGACTTGATTACAAATCTGCAGCATGTGATTACCACACAGAATTATTCAATATTTAGAAACAGTCCATAGCATCTGTTTATATATTACTGTGTGATTTATTAGCAGCTCCTGCTTTCTTTTGTCACTGACAAGAAAAAAAAAAAAAAAAAAACAAAAAAACTCTCATCAGATGAGGCCACACCTGAATCACTCTGCCCAGTTCCCAGTGCAAGGGTAACATGAACATACTCGACAGAGTCCAGCAAAGGGCCATGAAGATGTCCAAGGGACTGGAGCACCTCTGTCCATGAGGCTGAAAGAACTGGGAGTGTTCGGCCCTTCAGTGAGAAGGCTCATCAATGTATATCAATATCCGAGGGCAGCTGCAAAGATGATGAAGCCAGGTTCTTCAGCAGTGCCCAGTGACAGGACCAGAGGAAACGAACACAAACTGAAACACAGAAGGTTGCCTTTGAACATGAGGACACACTTTTTAATGGTGAGGGTGACCAAGCACCAGCAAAGACTGCTCAGAGGCACTGCGTAATCTGCCTTCTTGGAGCAGAAAGCTATCCAGACACAGCCATGGGCAACTGGCTACAGATGACCCTGCTTGAGTATGGATGTGGGAGCAGATGAAGTCCAGAGGTCCCTCCCACCTCAACCATTCTGTGATTTACATCCCTTCCAATAAAATTTTAGAACTTCCTTTCCTGAGTAGACCCATTTTCAAGTGACCTAGTTTTTCATGTTATAAAATTTGATGCATTTTTATGGGCAGTAACTTTAGGTTTAAATCTAATTCCAACTACACTTAAAAACAAAACTGACACTGATGACTATATTTTATTTTATTTCATTTCCAGTGTAGAGTCTGAAATTGACACAGAGTGAATGGCTTTACTGGTAGGAGTAGCAACAAAGGGAAATGAAGATACAAGGATATAAATGCATATAGTCTCAACATTCACTGACAGTCCTCCACCAGAACTTTCACTTGACTGGGAATCTCAGAGGTATCTAAAGCTTTCGAATTCCCTCATCAAAAGTGTGAGTTAGACAGAGTACTAACAGTTCAGGAAAGGTAAAGGTTTTGTGAGCAAGATTCCCATTCTTTACAGAAGGGGGAAAGGGGGAATTTGGGGAAGGGATTGGAAGAAAAAGCATAACTTGATGTTTCTCAGCTCCTAATGCAGTTTTTTTCTTGGCTTACAGCCCTATCCCAATGTAGTGATATTTGAAAATCCATGCAACACAATGAAAAACTTTCTGCTCCAGCAAATATGCTGTTCTGGCACTCTGGAATGCAGAAGCAGTATAAAAACAAACCCTGAAGAGAGCAATGAATTTAGAATGCCTTATCACTTAAGTAAAAGGAAGGTTACAGCTTTTCCCTAAAGAAGCATTATAATGTCCAGCCAACTTCAGTATCATGAGGTTCTTGTAGTTGCTGATGTGAAGGAAGCAACAAAATACAGAAGCACACTCTCTTGAACCTTCAAAAAAAGTTTAGGTGCTAATGATTGCATAATGCTACTGCAGGGATTAAATATTTTCTTCTTTAGTAGCTTTGCAGGGTTCACCACAGCCTCTATACTATCAATGCTTACAGCTTAGACAAGCAGATATTACACTTTGTGCAGTGGGGTTGGAGGTCATGAGTAATTTGTTTTCACGTGCTTCTTGACATGCATATGGCCATACCCAAATTTCATAAATTGGACAACTGCAAGTCTTCCTCCTGCTAAACCAACATAATTTGTACCTGTCTGGATTTTTAAGCCATTTTAAGGATATTTTCAGTCATTTTTAAAGCCAAGAATATTTCTGCTGCCATTAATACTTTGGGAATCGTTTCATCCCAATAATCATCTATGCACTAGGCTATGAATTTTAATTTCTCTAATCTTCTCAGAAGCCGTTTCCTTAGCTTTCCAATCATGCTGCTCTTTTCTGAACTCACTCTAATTAGGCAACACAGTTATATGAAAAAATTTAGTACCTAGTTTTTAGGTAGAGTTCAATCAGTCATAAGCAAGACTGTACGATGAGACAGGCAGCCATAGCCATAGCATTTCATTAACATCTTCCTCTCATAAAAATAATATTAAATGTCTAATAAAATTTTGTCTTGTTTATTACTCAGAAGCAAATAAATTACAGGTACCCCAGGAGTGTGCCAAGACTTTAGCCCATTTCCTCACTGCCACTGATGCTTGATTTGGTAATGTTTGTTCTTAGAGATCTTTCTTTGCTAGTAGTGACAGTAACACATGCTGCCTTTCACTGCAGCAACTCTGGAGAATAATTAGGCTGTTCCAAGGTTGCCTGAACCAGTCTGACAGTTTGTGGCTCTGTCCCTAACATGTTGTCATTTCTGCACTTGTTTTGGTGCTTGCTTGATACTGTATGAGCTTTCACAGATTGTTAAGTCAAGCAAAATATAATTTGACCAAAAAAACCCAAAACAGCGGAGCCTTTGTCCTCAAGACACTTTGCAGGCAGTGCTCATTTTATTTCTGAGAATTGATCTCATGGTTGTAGCCCAAGACTAACAATCGTGTGTAGGACAAAAGCCAAACTCTAATGGTGAAAGAGCAGGGAAGCAAGGAAAATAAATCCTGGCATGTTTTAACTGACACTTCCAGCACAAAGTTACTACACAATAATGTCAAAACTTACTGTCATACCAGACGCATGTGAAAAAAAGCAGTAGCCAAGCTGCAATGGCATTTCCTACTGTGTAGGATTCAAGGAGATATACAACCTGTATGCTCACATGCAGTGGCAGAAAAATAGTTCAGTCCAACTTTGAATTTTTAATGTGTTTTATGATTAATCCTGATTTATATTTCTTAAGTATACTGGATACATTTATGGAACTAGTAGGTATCTGAAAGGTATTTCTTAGATTTTTTGAGTTGGATTCTGGCTGTAGGAAGAAGTTTATATTATATGGTATTCAGCCAGCCAGTAAATTATTTTGGTGAATTCAAGTTTACTACAGTCTTTCTTCCTAATGAATTACACTGTCTAGCATAGCAAAAGAAATATTTACCATATCTTCTCTGAGTTGCAAGCTAACAGAATGCAGTGGCTCATTCCTTCACTGCCAGAAGGCTGTTTATTTTCAATTGTTTTAGAGAAACGGGAATGCAACTGCAGTAAATGTTGAGCAACACTTGTCACCTCATTTGTTGAACTGAGGTTCTCATTTAGAAGAGCTAGGGAAAGTCTGATCTTTAAAAATGTTTCTCAGTGGTATTAATAGAGTTAAGAACCATAAAACTTTTTTGTTTATATGAACAAAAAAATGCAAAGCTAAGCTAGTTTTATATTCTTGAGGAACATGTATCAGCAAAAAGCAAGTTTTAAAAAAGGAAGACACAAAAGTGAAGGAATAGTCCCAACAACTTCAGCCTCTCTACAACTGTCAATCCCCAGTGAAAACAAAACGGATATACTCCAGGTGTGGAGGAGGGGTGTTCAGCTCACTTTTGCACTTCCAGGCTTTCTGATGGCTAAATCAGTATTGTGCAGAGTATGCTCTTGTGCTGATAAGCAGCAAGAATGAGTGGAAGTTTTCAGCCCCTATTTGACAGAAGCAGCAATTTTAGCCCACTTGTGGGAAGAGGAAAAGGGTCCAGAGAAAAAAGATCCAGATGTCAGATTCCAGATGCAGCCTTATATACAGTTGAAGTGATTGGTTCAATAATCTGTGCAATGCAGCTGTCCTAAAGCAAAAGAAGGAAAAGCAGGCACCACCATGCACTGCAGGGAATAATTAGCTAATTAGTGTTTTAGGGATATCTGCAGCATTGGAAATACATCAAGAGTTGTTTTGCAAAGAGTAAAGAGATTGATACTGGACACACAGTCCCAGACATAACTGCAAACTACTCTATGAAGCTGTTGTTGGCCAGTGACCCTAGTGATTTGGTACTGTATCCTCTTTTTAGTTCAAAAGTGACTCACATTTTGAAAGGATAGCTTTCATCTTATCATTATTTCCATTATGTGCCCTGAGCTATCAACTGCTCAGCAGTAAAACAAATGTTGAAAAACATTTTCAGCCAGAATCATGACCTGATGTACTAAAGGAGACAAAACCAGCCGTGAGAGAACAATGAATACTAAGGAAAGCTTGTCACCTCTGTGTGGGTGTGTGTTTTAAGGATATTTTGTCCAAATGATTTCTTGGTTCAAATTTGGAGGGTTTTTGTTGTTTATCCTTTTCTCATTCTCTAAAATTCAAACAAATTTCTGTGCAAGTGTTTGAGTTTTGACATGTAGAAGTAAATCTTTAAATGGACACTGCTCCTATACATAAACATAGCATGAAATATACTTCAGAATACTCAAGCACTGCATGTACCACCATCTACCAAGGTACACTAATCCCTATACTATATAGTTTACTGATAAAGTTGGTGATTTCTGTTAGAAGATACAGGATTTTTGTCCTTTAAACATGATGTGTTAAAACCAGCCTTATTTCCATGGGCAAAATTACTAATGCCTTTAAATCATAACACTGTAGTATTAGAATTTAGACGTTTAAAGTTTGAAAACATTATCTTTAGGATATGAGGGAAAGACTGTCAGTTCTGGTTTTGCTTAAGAGAAACAACAGAAAGAAATATATGTTTACAGGCTGCTAAGTCCAAAGACTCAAAACATAAAAAAAAAATCCCAAACTAACAAATTTTTACTCCCTTTAGACAATGATGAACTATATAACCTATCTACGAGTGTAGACTCTTTATATTTTTTTCTCTACTCCTGTACTTTAACCAAACTCCCCTAGGATATTTATAAGCAATACTTTATTTCACAAGTGGAAGTACATATTAGAGACACAGACTGACAGTAGGTAAATGCGTATCTGGCATCTAAAGCCTACTTTTAGAGGCTCAGGAGAAGTATGTATAAAAACCCCCATGTCCACCTCTGCCAACTTCTTTAAAACTTGCAAAAAACTGATTGGATTACAATATCATAGCAAATACAGTTAGGAGACAAAAGATGTAGGAAAGCTAGAAAAAAAATGTCTTATGATGGACACTTGAAAATTTGTGGAAGAAAACATCAGGTCCTTAGGTACTTCTGATTCAAGGATGCACATGTCAGAGTGCCTGCCCCAGCCCAAGAGTTTAGCTGCCTCCGCTCAAGGCCAGCTCCCTGGGGGAGCAAGAGCTGCTTGAGAAGCTGCAGCTGGCCATGAAGCTGTTTAAGAAAGAGTTGGAAGAAATCACACTGTTTCTCTTGGGAGCTACATTTACATGGAGGCTGTTGCTTTTGCTCCCTCCCAAAGCTACATTGCAGTCATATCCTTAAACAAAAAAAAAATACATCATCTACATCAGAAAAGATTGCACGTAGAACTACTGATACCTTTAGAGTCAAGGAAAACATTTTCTATTTTACAATAATCCATAATATACAAGTAAATATGACATGAATATTTGAGAAGAGAGATCTCATATTAATCAACAACCACGCTTGTAAGAACACAGGGCACCACTGGTAATCTGTTTGTACACATTATATCATACAGAAGTTAATAAATTTTTTCATTTTTGGAATGCTAGCCAATTGCAGAATAAATACCAAAGAAGATTTATATTGCTATTGCATTCAAATACCTCAGGGACTTGAGTCCCTATAATATTATGCCACTTACATCCATCTGCCATCTTCATCTGCTGTTTTCATTTTCCATGAGAACTAAGAGCAGCTTTACTCACACAGCTATAATCTTTCTAGCTGAGTCTCCAGCACTCTATAAAAGAATGACTATCTACATCTGTTAAATCTATTTCCCCCCCAAGTTGCAAACCAATTTATAAAGAATAGCAAGTTACCAATCTGCTTCTAAATTTAATGGAAGAGATAATCATTGTTCTTGCTCATCAGTTGCCCCTTCCTTCCACAACAACTCTTTTGACCTGTTAGCAGATCAGGATCCCCCTTTCCACTCCCAATTAAAGCCTTTTTCTGCTAACAGATAAAACCACTTTGGTTTCCAGTTCTGTACATTTGTGGACACATCAGACTCATCAGATACCACTGCTGACACACCAACAACTCTGCTTGCGCTTTGTTTAATTCTGTGGTTAACTTCTGCTTAGCAAAGACAAACTGATTATGCTTTACAAAACTGGACTGAAAGAAAGTAAAACAACAGAAGTGAGATAGAAAACCAGATACAACTAGTAAAAAAATTTCTGGAAGATTAGCTCAAACCAAGGAAGACCATGCAACTTTATCTTATTTGGTGATCCTGCCTTTATTTTTAAAAAGGCTGGTGATAATCACCATTATGGAATTACTAGGAAACACTGAAATATCTCTCTCCTTTTCCAGTAGCCACTGCTCCTTTGTCAGCAGCTGCAGTGATGGACAGCTGATAAAAATCTTATAGTAAAAAAAAAAAAATAAAATCCAAAATAAAATAAAAAGTCCTTACTTCTAAGTTGCCCAAGTTACTAAGATTCTGCTCTGGACAACTAGCCCACTAAGCCCCAAAATCTAACACTTAATCAGTGTAATTAAACTCCAGGTGTTCGTATGTGACCAGATATACAGTCAACAATAAGTGAACAATGTTTACTAGGAGTACAGATGTAGGAGCAAATGAAATTCATGATCCACCTTTATTAGGAGATCGCAACACCCACATTCCTCCTCCAGAAATGGGCTACCATTTTTCTTCTGGATAAACTCTGACTCCAGAATGTATCATTTGCCAGCAAAGACAAGTATTGACTCCCCTATAACAAGAAGCCTGTTTTTCTCTTAAGGTGCCTTTGCAACAAAAAGAACCAATCTGCCTAAAAAGACAGATAAAAACCTGTTAGTTTCTCAGCTATATTTTCCCACACTGCTTCTGGGGAGTTCTATAGCAGACATTTATTCAGATACATCTGTGCGCCTTCTACCCTCTTCTACTTGTATATTGATAGGTCGTCTGGATTTCAGAAATAGATGGAGAGGGTGGAGAACACCTAAAGGGGAGTCACAGAGATTTAATGGTTTCCTTGACATCTGTCTTCATAGACTGCAGTTCTCCTTCCTGCCCACAGCCACCCCTCGCTTGCTGCAACCCCGACTGACCAGCCATCTGGGAGACAATATTGCTCTACTCTTTAAGATTTTTCACTCTTCCCAGGTCTTTCACTGTTTCACTGGGAATGGGAATTGCTTTTCTTCCTCAATAGAAGCAGTGGGAAATGAAGGGCATCTGGATATGGGAACATTCACTCCCCTCCATATTGGTTGCTTTTTTGGTGGGACACTGATTTCTTCCTGGCCCTCCCAATAGGAAGAAAATTAAAAAACCTTACATTTACCAAGCTATTACTTGTTAATAAAAGGCCTCTGCCTTTTACTCTGATTCAAGCAAAGTTGGATTTAACTTTCTACTAATGCAAGGCCTCAGACTTGACTTCCAACCAACAGCATTCTTGCAGAGGTCTGGGCACAGCTGTTCATATGTCCAAAAGCACATTCAAGAGACAATTGCCTGATCAGCTGGCATTTTGAGTCACCAAGATTCAATCTCCAAGCACATTTAGTGTGCATCCTGGCATGTTTTATTAGGCTATTATTTCTTTTCTCTAGTACAATTACTTAAGCATGGAATCCAGCATGATCAATATAGTGGGAAAGATTACTTACTGTAATGGTCTGGGGGCTTTTCCCACACCTCTTCCATGCATTCCAGCAAGCATATTGTCAAACTGACTTAAATTTCATGAGGCATTTAATTGAACAAATGCAGAACAGAAATTTGATCACAGTGTTGTGGTGAAAAATCTTGCCCTGACCACCCACTGTTCAAATACTAAACTGACTTGGAACTGTGCAGTTTCAAATACTCTTTTCCATTCCTCCAGATTCTTACTGCTATTATAATTACAGTGTACATTCAAACATTATTCATTCACATACATTAGAGAGCAGTAACCCCAGCTGTTTTAGCAGCATCGTCCACTTTGAGTTGCAAGCTTTCCTGCTGCTGCATTACATTGATGACTTCAGTAAATAATAATACAATTTTAAATAGCTAGCTTTCACTGTCTTATGCAGTAGAAAAAGCAGTTTAAGAAAGAGGAATAAGTATATTTTAAATTATGTATTAGTTCTACACATCCCCATTGCATCTTCCTTATCAAAAACAATTACAAATAAATAAAACATCCCTGAGAATAGGTAATATATTTCGTCAAAAGAAAAATCACAGGGAATAATAAACTACATTTGAAAATTTTCTGCAGCCGTTAAGCTGCATTTTATCAATTAAATTCCTTTGCTACAAGTGAATTGATTGGTATCTCACGGTAAAGTGACATGTATGCATTTAGCAGGGTTTTTTATTCCCATCTTCAACATCTATTGAATTTCTATTCCATCATGCTTGTGCGGCTGATCCCTGGTGTGCTAAGCTTCATGCTGGGCAATAGAGGCAGAGAAGCAGGATCACTGTCAGCAGAGCCATTTTGAAAGCAGGTATGGCATGTTTTCACATACTGTTCTTTATAATACTCAACATTTTCAAACACAGCTTTTTGTTCAAAGGTGTTCATATTCTCACCATGGACACCTCATTTAGAACCTCATGACTCACCTGCTCAGTTCTGTCAAAACTGAAGAGGGTACTAAGATTTCTACAGGATGATAAAAATGTCACTAAACGAGACAAGATAAAGAAGACCAAAAAGTTATTTTAAGTGTAGAAAGTGTGAGCAATCTAACCCTAAAAGCATTTGTTCTCTTATTTCATTTTCCTGAATATCTCAAAGAAAATCTTCAAAGTAGATGATTCCTGGCCACAGACACATCAATGATAAGTTTGCTAGTGTTTCAACTAAAGTAATGTTTTCACCTGCTGCAGATAAAGACTGTGTCCACTGAGACATATAAAAAACAAGCAAACAAAATTTTTTTATCGCATGCTTACATGGGCTGTGTGAATTAGTTTTTGAGTATTAATGGAAGTTTGGTGTCTACTTAATTTAAATACTATGAATTTGTAATCCAATTTACATCTCCAGATAAGAACAAAGTTGAAACAAGCAATAATGAAAGTACCATCTAAATTAATACCTTCCAAAATGGTAGCAATGCTTTAAATGACAATGCAGAAGTACATTAGCCATCTCTTGAATGATGTTTTAGCTGTTACAGTGTAGATCACTTGTTAATAGTCTATTTAACGAATAAAGATTGTACTATTATCAATTACATTATTCATTAGTCCTATTTCCTAACTAAAATTTATTTTCAACCTGCAGCTTGCTGTGCATACTGTGGTATGAATCTTACATTCAGATTTTCATGTTAGGTAAGAATCAAGTTTCCACTTGATGTATTATGTAATTTATATCATTTGTAAAAAGAGTAATAAGCAGAAAATATCTGACTGACCAGAAAACATCTGTAACAGATATAGTGACATCTTAGTAGCAAGAAATACAAGATCAGCAAAACACAGATTGAATTAGTAGAGAGGACTTCAGCTTTGTAAAGTGGAAACTATTTTTTTTCCCCTACTGGAACAAGAGAAAAACCTGTGCAAAACTCTATGTTTAAGATTACTGAACCAAATCACAGCCAATCCAATTACAGTGTTTTTTGATACGGCATCTTTGGTTAATATTACATAGAAGTTATGATCAGTGTGCAGTCATTTGAAACAGTAATTTCAATTTAAAGAAAAAGATGAACTTTTTTTCCCCAAGAATAAATTACTGAAATGCTGTCAAGATTATGTTGCTATCCATGGTCTCTTAGATGAGACGCTTAGATATTTCCCACTGATATGATTTAGTCAACAGAGAGTTTGTGGGTCAGGGTTAAAGGGAGAACAGTGATAGGAGACATTACTGTGGGGACCTGTTACAGACTGCCTGATCAAGAGGAACCTGTGGATGAAGCACTCTATAGAGACATATAGGAACAGCCTCAAATTCGCAGGCCCTTGTTCTCATGAGAGACTTCAGCCAATCTGTTATCTGTTGGAGGGACAGTATGGCCTGGCACAACCAATCCAGAAGATTCCTCGATTGCGTGGAAGACAACTTCCTTCTGCAGGTAATAGAGGAGCCAACAAGGAGAGGTGCCATGCTTGACCTCATTCTCAACAGGGAAGGGCTCGTTGGAAATGTGATGCTCCAGGGCAGCCTTGGATGCAGCAATCATGAGATGGTAGAA
>JBCJKH010009726.1:15889-40624 GCA_039877255.1 Loriculus beryllinus | reverse complement strand
AAATGTTACCCAAGCAAGAACAGGGAGCACACTGATGGAATCAGACATACCTAAACAAGACCGTGGACCACTAATACACTCAGATGCAGTGATGAGAGCTTTTAGCCTAAAATTAGAAGTTCATTTTGTACTGTGGCATTATTGCTTTCATGATTTGAATTGATCTGAAGTCCCTACTTAAATATATACAATATTTAGCACTGCAAAACTGAGTAGAAAAACCTGAATTTCAAGAATGAGAGGTAGAAATGTAAGGTGAAAGTGCAGTACTCTGGTGCAACTGGGAACATCTGCAGCCTGTGAAAGCCATAGTGACAGAAAAACTCCTAAGAAGAGAGTGTTTGCTTGTAGTATTAGACATGCTTCATTATGTTTCATTAAATAGATCTATAGTGAAAATCAAGGATAAAGCTTTTCACGTTTATTTCAATGCTGTGTTTATATAAGCAAAACTGAAGCAACCGGAGCATGAAAATATGTGGGATTTGAAACTTATGAGGGGCTTAACTCTAACACGAGGTTTTTCTTGTGAGCTAAAAGATATTTCCATATTTCACTCCTAGTATTAAGCAGTTCTGACATTCAATCCAGCAGGACAATATTGGAATCCTTCATATGGAATTTCAGTAGTTCAGAGTTAGCTGGGTCAGGAAGGAGATCGTTTCTGAGCACATGACTGTTTCATTGTTCTTGTAATGGCCATTTCTAGAATATTTACAGCTCTGAAATCCATCCTGTTGTTTCAGAGGTGCTAGGATGTAATCCCTTAAGATGTTTAGATGGTGCATGTATATGTGCCTGTGGCGGCCATTGGGAATCGATTTCTTGAAGTCTTGTGTGAGATTTAACACTGAAATGGCAGATTTATGCTGTATTGAACCAACATCTTCCTGCAGATTAAAGGTACAGAATAATAGTTTTCTTTTTTGCTTCTGCTTGCACAGCAAATGGAAACTTCTATGAGCGCGAACGAAGTGTATCCACCATGTAGCACCACTGTTGTGTTCTTCAAATTTCCAAGAACTTTGAGTTGTTAAGTTTGCAGACCTTATGGCTGGGAGAAAATCAGGGAGAGTCAAATCCTTTGGAAGTTTAGTCGAAACCAGGACTTTTAGGCTGAAAACCAGTAAATAATTTTGAATACACTGACAGACACAGCTTGGAATTACTTTTTTCAGGAACAAATAGTCCTTGATATGTTTATATAGCTGCTGACAAAGTACAAGTTAAGCTCAAGTGACAGGAAGTCTCTTTTAGTCTTTTCAACCCTGTACTTGTTGCAGTAATGCTTGAGTTGGGGACGAGAAGATCACATCAGTTATTCTGCAGTCCCAGGATCGAAGAATCTCAGAACTTTGTCCCATATCTTGTGTTCAGGTGACAGTAAAAGATCAGATTATCAGCTTCCAATTCATGTGACAGTTTATACCTTAAAAAATCACTTTTCATAAAAGATTTCATTAGGTGTTGCATTCTCTGCCTGTTGGGCTCATGATCTGGTGTTGAGCAGTGATTGTAAATGAAGTTCTTGTCTTCGTGTCATCACATTGTATTAGACACATCATTGACTCTATGGTGCTTTTTTCTGTAGTTGCGAATAATGGGAAGGATATTTGTGTACAGCTAACTAAGGAAAAAAACTATAGAGGAAAGCAGGAAAGGAGGAGGCATTGGTGCAAAGAGAAGCAAAATCAAACCATGCTTGGAAGAGTTATAGATGATCAGTCTGCTCCTGTTTTTTGTTTTTCTGGGTTTACAAAGGACTTGATATCTCTCTCCTGGACACTGAGAGTGTTTTTCTGGTCTAATTGCTGCACAGGACTGGTAACTGTACCTGGATTTATGTCTGCAAATAGTTTCAATGCTATGAGTCCTACTGCAGTTTTGAATAGGTCATACCATCAATTCCAGTTGGAGACACCACTGCTTAAAAACCACTTCTCCTAAAAGCAGCAGAAAAGTCTTTAGGAAACTAATAGTATAATAGTCTTTAGGAAACTAATAGTATAGTTATTTTTTTGCAAGATTGAAAACAAAGAGCCAAAGTGAAGGCCAAAGGGATGTTTAGAATGACCAATGTGGTTGGTTACTTGTTTGCTCTGCTTTGTTGCCTTGCTAAGTTGTTTTAAGATGTTTCCTGATCCTGTCATCTAGGTTTAGCATACACTTCACCTTACAGACAAGGAATTTTCCACTACTGTAGAGCAATGGGAGAGCAGTTGGCTGAGGGCTGGGAAAGGCAGCAGGGAGAGGACAGTGTGTGGCACCATCCTCAGAGCCAGGACCTCTTTGGGGAGGGGAAAGTTCACTAATCCCTGACAAATAGTTTGAATTGCCTTGGAAGGGCACCAGTAATGCCATTAAGATAAAGATAAGTACATGTGCTTAGTGCTAATCTTGTAAAATCTCTGATCCTGGAAAAAGAGAACAGGAAAAAAATCAGTTGAACTGAGATGAAATTTTAGTTGGGCCTCAGTGCACAGTCTCAGATCTGAAGTGCCCTTCTGAAAGCAGCTCCTGGTCTTGTGTGGATGGAAAGCTCTTCATTAAGTTTTCTTCCAAATACTGCACAAAATGAGCTATGTGAGGACACTGTGGTTTTGCTCTAATTTAACACTCACATTCTCTTGACTATCCTGAGTCCTGCAGTTTTGTGTGATGAGAATGTTTTAGGAAGTGCTGTAGAGGTGGCAAGATAGCCAGGGTTTATTGGCAGATAGATTTTGTATCCCTTGGCATCAGTTTGTGTCCCTGCAATAAGTGATGGGCTTCTTGGCTATGCTGTGTTCTTCTGTTTCTTGTCCATCCCCACTTGATACTCCCTTCCCTTCAGGGCTAAACAGATGTTGTCACTTCAGATGCCAAATGTAAAAATTGGGTTCAAGGGGAAAGTAAAAATTGGAAAACTCCTTCATTTTGATAGCCAAAAATAACTCTGAGGTTCTTTTTTTGTTGCTGTTTTCTTTGCATTTAGCTAAAATGCTTCTTCCTGATCTCCCAAAAGTTTGATTTGGAGACATGCGAAATCATTTGGTCTGTTCTTACTTTTGTGGATTGAAGTCTTCTAACCTTTTTTCTTTCTTTTTCTTGTTCAAATTTTAAAGTGCTGTCAGTTTGAGGCTTGTGAAATGCAGCCTTTTCAACCCACTGGAGACAAAACCCCCCTATTCATTTTATAAAGTTAGGTCTTTGATACAAAAAGGGCACTGAATCTCCCTTACTTTAACTTGAAGTTACTCTCAGCTGCCCTGAAAAAGCAGCTTTTATTTTTTCTCCCATTTTGAACCTTAAGATAGGTAGTGCAGTGAGGTCTGTACACAATAATAAAAATAATAATAAACCCCCAATCAAACAAAACTAACACATTTTTGAGGTTTAACTTTTTCTCGCTGTCTAGATTTGTGCTACTGAACAACTAGGACCAAACACAGATAACTCAAAGTTTGCTATGTGTATAGTACAAATGCAACAGGCAAAGGGGAAATTTGGATACTGCAACTGCAGGTGGTGAGCTTTGACCTCTAACTGCAGCTCTGAATGCGCATTATGATTCAAAAGATATCACCAAATGCTTGCAGTGGCAGTACCTCTGCAAGGCTTTTTCATGCTGTCTTCAGGCAGCTGCTAGAAAGCACTTAGTCCACCCTTACTCTGACCCTCTGTCTAGTTATGATTCTGCATGAAGAATAATTAGATCTTATTTAGTCTTTGGCAAATGAATGTGTACAAGAGAATTACAAGGAAAATACAGCTTTTTCCTGTGAGATTGCCACTGGGAATGAAAATAACCTCTGCTAAAGAGAGCATCTGCAAAGAGAACCACAGAGATTATCAGAAAAGAGAATCTCTGTTTTCTGAGTCATCATATTGTTGCTCAGAATACAAACAGCAAACTGGCCTGCTGGTGCTTGACTTTGACTTAGTTCATTACAGGATGCTACTGGGACTATTCTTGGAAATGCTGCAAGTCTATTGAAGGGTTAAAATACACTGTGAGTGTCCAGCTGTGGTTTCCAAAGCAGATAGACTGCTTTCCAGAAACAGTTTTGCTTTCCCCTACCTAACAAGAGCATGATGTTGATTTGTGGGTGACAGTGCAGGAGGTGCGCTGGCCCTCAGGGCAGGGGAAGCCTTTGTGGGAATGACACTGCTTTGTATGAGCCATAGATACTTCCCACAGGCTGGTTTCTGGTGGATGAGAGCTTTATGTGGGAGAACACTTGGAATCTGGAAGCTGAAATCTCAACAATCCAAACAAAATGAAAAACCTTTGGGAAAACACAGCTAGGAGGAAGAAGGTGTGAGAGCTCTCGCTTCTTCTGCGCATTGACTTCCTTAGTTGTTAGCTGCTTCCAAAATACAGCGTTGAAAGTGTTTCATTGGGTCTGAACTTGGGCTTTCTGGGTACAAGCTTAGCACACAAATCCCGTCTCCTTTTTCCTAATGGAACTGCAGCATTTCCTTCCCCTCCCACCCGTCTTCTTTTAATTCAGTATCTATGGAGTGGAGTTGCCAGATCTGGCCTTTAGGGCTCTGTGGAATGCTCTAGCTAGTAGTAGTAGTTCAGTAACATTGCTTTATACTGCATAATGAACTGTACTTTTATGGGAATGAACGTACATTTCAAACATAATAATTCAGGGGAAAATGGGGGTTTTATATTTCTTTTATTGCAAATGCAGCCATTCTCTTTGTATTTGCAATTTTGGTTCACACAGTAATAACAACTTCAACAAGAGCAACAAAAAAATGTTGCTTTACTCCATTCTAAGGGAAAATTAAAGTTATAAGCATGAAATGAAAGCTGTCTTGGCCAATCTCTCAGCCAGAATAAATTCCAGAGCTGAAAGAAAAGGAGTGAATTACAACTTACATTACAATTTCCTCACAGGCTTTACCCACATGATTCAAATCAAAACGATCTTCTCAAGAAATGTAGGGTTTTTTCCAATAAATGGCAAGGATTCACACTGGGGAAAAGGGCAATTGGCCACTGCAGTAAGATGTTACTGTATGTGTTAGAAATTACAGTTAGTTGGCTTCTTACTTGAAGCTTATACTTGTTTATTAGCTAAATAGTCAGTACATTTAAAGCATTTATAGTATTCTACCTGATGTACCTAATGCTAAGCTTTGTTCTAAAAACTGTGATTATGCAGAGATACAGCAGAAAAACTGTGCTATCTCCATCAGCTTTCATACCCCCTCTGAGAGGAAGGCACATCCCTGCCTGAAACTCTTTTTTTGCCTACATATGAGGTATTAAACTTACTTTACATGGTCAGATGTACCATGATCAGCTTAATTTTGTAATTGAATTCCCTCAGATGCATTTTTTCCTGCTCATTACCCCATGAAAATTAGTGGAAGTTAACATACAATAGGCTCAATAGATTAATAACATAGTGTT
Organism: Loriculus beryllinus; assembly: GCA_039877255.1. NCBI lineage: Eukaryota > Metazoa > Chordata > Aves > Psittaciformes > Psittacidae > Loriculus > Loriculus beryllinus. The sequence continues at coordinate 35,214 of JBCJKH010009726.1, read as the reverse complement.
TGAAATGCTCTGTAACAGTTAGTTTGGACCTGCGCTGAGAGCACAAGAGCTAATATTTCCCTTTGTTGCAGCACTCAGGGAAGCAGATGAAATATCAGGATTCACTATTTGGATGCCATAAAACAGAGAGAAAAAGATAAAAAACAGGTCTTTGTAAAAAATACTTGGGGTGATAACATACTAGTTTAACAATATTAGTCACAGAACATTTGCATGGGTATTTGTTATTTGGAAGGCTTTCCTTAATCTTTGACAATATAAGCATAAGTTACACATGGAAGAAGGCAGCTGCATCAAGGGATAAAGCAATATAGATGACCTACGTGATAGTGAAGGATGGAGATAAGCAGTTTATGTCTTCATCAGGAGTTCATGGGGAAGTACAGAAACCATCTGCATCCTAAATCATTTTGTACAACTCTATACAGCAGTTACTCAGTCCAAGCTCTTCTTCAATCCTGTGTGTGGTATCATTGATCAGAATCCCTTATTCAGCTCAAGGAGTATTGGATGTCCCACTTTCTTCAGAATCAGTCTGGAAACCTTCCCAGGGATGCATCTGCTCCTTTAATTTGTTACCTAGATGAAGAATGTGTGAAGAAAATTAGGGCTGGAATGAGCTTTAAACATCCTAAATTGATGCTGTTGTTGGAGGAAATGTGTGTAAAACAAGTGGAACAACCCCCAACAGATGTTTTAACCCTAAACTGTAGCTGATGAGATGTACAGGGGACCAGGCTGTGGTGCAGAAACAGCCCCTAGTTTTGATGATTTGCATCTGATGGAAGTGTTCTTCCATGGGTGCTATTTGGAAGATTATCAGTTACATTAAGAGGAAGTACTTGTTTATATGAAGGAAGGCTTCCCCAGTGTTTGTTTTGTATTCTACTTTCAATTCTATATGTTGCATACAAACAGAAACCAGCTTCTTGAAATTTCAGAGCATCTTCTACTTAGTATAGCCAAAGTACTTAGTAAGAGACAAATACACTATAGTATAAACTGAATAGTGTATGTTTCAGCACTGAAGAAATAATTTACTTGCCTGGGACTTTCTCCACTGTACCTTTCGTCTTGTGATCTTCTACACTTTTATTTGGGAAGAGTCTCCTTTAGGTTGCTCTATAGGTCTATCTCATCTTAACTTCTGAGTCGAAGATTGCATCTTCCCTCCTGAGCCTTTGCAGCACAGTGCAAGAGACACTTAAATTAGCTCTGCTTTTATTCCCAACTCAGAGCTCACTTGCTTGCTTCTGCACTGCTGCCATCCAACCTGTTTTTCAACAGTCCCTAATGGCACTGACAGCCCTGAGTGACTCAGTGGCAGGGGGCAGATCTGTGATAGATGCAATAACCTTGAACCAGCTAACTTGAGCATTAAATCTAGCTGTGGTATGGCCTGCAAACTTACTCTAAGAAGCAGGAGAAACAACCCAGTGGAAGCCTGTACCTGGTTTTAAAGACCCATTGCCAAGACACCATTTGAACTTGGGCTCATCTGGAGTGACTTGCTCCAGGCCGTGAGGGAGTTAGTGGTCACATAGTGGCCAGAAATTTATATGCCTTCTGGTCTTGTTGCTTTGCTCTGGCTAGATCTTTTGTTAGTAGCACATATGAGAACACTTCTGCTGAAATTCTGCCTGTTCCCTATGAGGATATATATTAGTTCCCTCTCCCTTACTTTCCCTGTCTCAGTGTTCCACTCATTTCCAGTCCTATAACCATCTGGCTGCTGCTCACCTGTAAATGACTGCCCTCCCAAAATTAGCTTCTCTGGTTCTCTTTTCAGCCTATCAGGAGCTGTTTTGAGCAAAGAGCAATGTGCTTGTTTTGAGGAAGAATTACATGAAATATATACTTCAGGTAGCTTTTTGCTCCCTTTTTTTTTGGTGGTTAGTGGCATGAAACCAGGATTATTGCAAATAAAACCTGGAATCTGTCTGTTTATTGCTTGCTGCTGGCTGCATCAAGTATAGAGTGTATGAAATTCCTGTCACTTTTTTTCTGTAACATCAGCTACACGACATTAAAAAAAGATCTTGGCAAGAGTTAAGATGCTCTGATGCATCTAAAAGAGCAAAAAAGGTTGTTTTTACATTCTTCCTTTTTCCTGTCCACCTCAGGAAGAGGTTTCGCTTCAAATGATCATGGCTATATACTTGTAAGTGTATAGTCTGCTCTGGAGTAACTGATGTGGGGAAGTGTCAATTTGTTTGCAAATGCAGCTGCTGCTGTTGAATATAGTGAAATCTTGAAGGGAAATCAGTGTAATCATGACCTTGTTTATTTACTATTTCTGCAAACCAGATTTTTCTCATAGCACTGCACAGCTATTAGAAATAAGAGAATTTAATCCCTTTTTTCATTACCTAGACTCTGTGTGTGACGAAAGGGAATTGCATTGCAAGGCAAGAAAGTGGTGTGACTAGTTACAAACCTATAATCAAGTTCTAGAATATTAAAGCAGTTCCATGCATTTTCCACCTCAGTGACCCCAAGAATCAGTTCAGGTTAGTGCTGTTTGACAGAAGAGATCAATTCAAGCTCAGCTTCCCAAGAAAATCTTAGAGCTACACTTAAAAGTTTCTCCCCAACAGATTTTGGGAGTGGACCAAGTCTTTCTTACTAGCAACGGTAGCTGGGGCACTATTACTGCACATATGCCAGAGTCTTAAATCTGTATTTTCAGCAATAGAGTTCCAACACATTAAATGGTGTTTTCACAAATGAAGCACTGTTGTAACAAGAAGTAGGCTCCATAACCTTGACCTACCTTACCATGAAAATATGCCATGTAATATGATCTTTTTTGAGTGGACAATATTAGCAAAGTGGAAGTGTTATTTGCTTGCCCTTGGAAATTGTGTTTTCATCTGACATATTTTTATGTGAATTTTAGTCTGTTTCAGTTTTATTTGGTGATTTTTCTGAAAGTGGTACTTTTTCTGCTCTTCATCCTGTACAAGCACTTTGGGTAGCACCCACAGCTGTAGCTGCAAATGAAAAGCAGACCAAATGTGCCCAGTTTCTTGTTTCTGCAACAAAGGCTGAGAATGCACAGAAATGCCTTTATTCAAATTGCCATGTTCAGGGCTTGTTTCTGTTTTCTTGACTTGAAGTGCTACTTCCATTTTCACTTTTCTGCTTGAGTGAGAAGGTGACTGATGTGAAGGTGAGCACTGGTGGAGCAAGGGTTGACATCTTGGAAATATAACTATTTATTTGCCGTGTAACTGCACAGAAAACTTTTGAACACAATATTATTGCAGGAAAGCAAAGATATGAACACTATAAAATATTCATATCAGTCACCTAAATCCTGGGTCTAGCTGATGGTTTGATATTGTTATGCTAGTGAGTAACAGTCTCTAGTGGGTGCAGTGTGTCAGCTCTGTCACATACATCTGCCATCCTGCCTGGGTGAGGTCCAGATGTGGATTGCCTGGATTTAAGGACTTCCATCTCCCTTTGTTTAGCAGTACTTCTTGCTACTTAGTGAGGGAAGGACTTAGCCTCTGGAGACCCTCTCCCACTACTGCTGCAGCTACATCCCCTTCCTATGGAAGTGCAAAGTCAAACCAAGGTAAACAGGCAGAAGGCTGCAAACTTCTCCTAATCCCTGCCTCTGGGAGCAGTGCCTAAGCAATATACCCAATTTTCATTCATGCTGTTTGGGTAATCCAAAGGTGGATTCTGATCTACTTCATGCCTTCTGGAAAAAACATGCCATGAGCATCTCTAGTCTCTTCGCATTTCAATAGGAAATGTGTCTTGTGGTGGTAAGAAAAATACCTCTCTCTTAGGTTTCTAGACCATCGCCTCTTACAGATCTAATCTCAGCACCTCCACCCTGAAATATAATTTAAACTTCTGTTCTTACTTCTTTAAAGTAATACATCATATACATAACAGTGCATTAAGCTAGAAAAATATTACACAAAGAAAGCAGAATAGCCTTAATTGAGCAATTTAGTATTTGTCTAGTCAGTGTGATTAACTCTTGTCTCTGTACCCCCTGAAATGATAGTGCTAACAAATATTGCAAGGCATTTTCAAATCAAATGAAATGTTCCTTTGATTACATTAAAGATAACACATTTTAGAGCTGTTCCTGCAGGAGCTGTTCCTCACCAGTGACAGCACTGATCAATTTGCCTTATCTTTCCCTGCAGAAGCAATCTTGGAGTTTCCTTGAGTCATCGTTTGATCCAAGTGCATTTGCAATAGGGTGATTTAAGTGGTCTGATTCGTCATCTTAATGTAAAGGTCCTAAGGGAAAGAAGAATGAGATTGTGTTTATGCATAGCGTAATAAATTGGTATGAGTACGTGGATAATTACAAGCAGGTAGGAAAAAGCGAAAGGCTGGGGTGGTGGGAACATACCCTGTTCTTAAAAGCCTTGATAAAGAGCCCTTTGGATTGTTATGTTTCCAAGAAAAGCAAATCGGGACTAGTAATTAGTGCTCTCCACAGGTGTTTGTAGGAGAAGAATGACTCCTGGATAACAAGGGCAGGACAGAGAAGTCAAGTGCTCTTGTTTCTTCCACAATTTATGGTGTAAAATCTCCTCCATAGGAGGAAACCAGAAGTAGCATTGCCAGTGCTGGTCTGGGGAACTATGAAGGCATGGTTGGTTTGTACTCCCATATCCCCATACCCACACTTGGTTCACCAGAGGAAGCTCTGCAGTCCTCTGGGAGGATTTGACCAGAGAAGCAATAGCCAATTTCCTGATTTCCTTGTGTTATTCTTTTGTATGCTGTTCCTCCAGCATTCCATAAATTTCTAGCAAATGCCATTTTATGTAGTTTTATAATGAAATACTTTCCTTTTAAGAGAAAAGCTCTTTAAAAGGGCTTGAAATGTTTCCAGAGATTGCATAATTTACCAAATTAAAGAATTTAAAGTGGTTGCTAGCAGTTGGTCAGGAACATTAGCTCTTGCTTTGTTCTTCAGTGTTGGATGCTGAGATTTTGATGTATTTCCTTGAAAACTTGGAATTTTTGTTCTAATAAATTTCCTTAAAATAAAACTTTATGAATTAAAGATAGTTTCCTTATTAAGATGCACCTTCTGAAGCAGCTCAGTCAGCAGTCTTTACTGTATTTGTAAGTTTTATTATCCACAGATAAAATTGATAGCAACTTCAAAGGATAAAAATTAGTATTAAATTATTGTTAGCATAAGTTATTAACAAAGATGTTGTGTAGCATTATGTTGAGTTTGATGGCAAAATTAAGAAAGAATGCAACTGGTGCACAGAACAACTCAACCAAAACCTGAAAATCCAAGCAACTATCCAGAAAAGATTTAAACCCTTTTTGGTTTCCACTTATGTTTTTCCCTCTCGGACTTCCTCAAAGTAAGTTACTTGAGCAATAACTCAGTTCAGGAATCTTTTTCTTTATAGTAAGTAAGTAAGTAATGGTGTCTTTTTTCAATTGAAAACCTGTAAGTCAAAGAGCAGTATCCTGAATTATGGGATGTCTGAATATGCATGCTACATGTGTTTTGAAACTTGTGGTCATGCAGAACAAAAGTTCACTCACTGCAGGTCTGCACTATCTTGTTTAGACATTTGCCTTTTCCTAAATTCAATTACATGTAAGCAAGATGCTCACTGTAAGAGCAAGTGTATACATACATATGTATAAATACGTATATGTGTGTGTACATATATATGTATATGCACACATGGGCTTCTTCAAAGGAGACTAATATGTCCCTGTTGTTTATGTAATTCAAGTGCTAGCTGCAAGGACAGTAATTTGTTGCCTCCTATCAATGTTTCCAGATACCCCCAGTCTGCTGGCATGGGACCACAGTCCAAAGTGGGTGATGCCTTCCTTGTTAAGTGAACTGAAACAGAAACCCAAATCTCCTAACAGCCATTTTTGGAAGAAAAATAATCTAGTCCTTTCAATTACTGACATTAAATAATACAGTGAAATGTCAGCATCTTTCTGCTAGGAAAAGAAAAATCATTTAAAACATTCAGGTAAAATAAGGCAAGTTGGTCTGATACGAGCTGTCAGGTTACTTCAAAACACAAAGGACTTTCTAGTAATAAAACACATTGAACAGAACATGAGTATAGAATTGAAGATGCAAAATAAAAGCCTTTAACGACTCTTTATAGCTTCACTTTAAATTTACAGACAGTTCAGTATTAAGACCATAGCTTGGCAGACACCAAGGATTTGAAATCTGAAGCTTGAAATTCTCATAAAGCTTTCCATTAAGCTCTTTGACAAGTTCCAGAAATTCAGGCATTGGATCTGCTCCTATTTGTGTGCTATGTGACAGTAGCTAATGAAAGTGTCCTACTTCCTCAGAGGTATATCAAAAATGTAAATAGTTCTGAGACTTCTCTAATTTACACATCATATTTACTGATGTATGTTTCAGTTTTGTACATTTATGTTAAATAGGCATTATGGCTTGGGGGTAGCCTGTAAAATCCTACACTGTGCTTTATATATATGCTTTCTGGTGCAGGTCTACTGTAGTATTAATGCTCTCAGTATAATATCCAAGATCCCCAAGAGCAGGAAAAATTGTACATTGTGAACATGAGAGCAATTTGTGCACTAACTTTGGTTTCCTCACACTATGAGATATTTAAACAAATAGCAAGCTTCAAGCATGAGTAATCCTGATGCCTTGGTAAATAAGAAAAAGGAGAGAGGAGTATGTGAATTTAAGATTAAATATGCATTCTTCTTGATGTATATGTTGTGTCTCATTAATTCCTATCTGTACTTCCAGACTACAACACAGATGACATTTTGATTATCAGATGCTGCCTTGTGACAAGAAATTGCAAATTATCCCCCAAATATGTTACTCTGTGGTACAGAAAGCCTGAAAGAGCAGAGGCTGAACAGGAATAACTCAACCACCTTCAATATTGAAATGCAGCATTTGGGTGGTCATGATGAAGGGATATACTGAAAATTCCCATGGGGAAACAGGTTTAGAATGGGCTGCTGCTTCATAACTTCTTCTATCCCTTCCACATAGGGTATGTTTCACCATTGCTACCTGGATATAAGGAACAGAGAGGGCTTTTTCCTCCCTAACTCATTGAATTTCAATTTTTATACTGAAATTTTCCAAGCTACTCATGGGACTTTCCTGATGGAATTCAGTCATGTAGTTCCTCTTAAATTACAAAGTAAGTCCCCTGAGTCATTGAATGACTCCAAATCACAGGCTTGATGCTCTAAAATAAGTAATGATTTCACTCAGTTTTGGTTCATCAGCACCCCATACAGCATATATTTTTCTTACCTAAAAAAGGCAAATCAGATTTGCTTTCCTCTATGGGCAGAATTCTAGAAGGCAGATTTCCTTCACAAGATATGACATGGTGCATTGGAAAAGCTTGCATAATGAAAGCAGTAAATAGAGCAAACGGGACTGGCTGCTGGGCTTTGCTGTTAGGCATGCATCCCCTATTCCTAAAGCGATATGGGTGCACAAAACAAGAGGCAATTGCATGCTGCTAAGATGACAACATGGCAACAATATCTCTTTATAGAACTTTATCCTATAAGTTTCAGGCTATTATTTATAGTCAACCACAATTATAATAGAATAGTAAACAGAAGTAGAATTAAGATAATTAAAGCTGTATTTATAATCCTTGTAGAGGTGAAGGTATTTTGCCTGTGACCTATTTCAGTGGCAGTTGCAAAATTCCAATAAACATTATGGATTTATTCCTATATTCAGGCAGATCAAGACAGTTTGGAGTAGATGTTATTTCCAGATTGTTTGTTACTTCTGTTAGAGTTTAAGGCGTGCTAAGTTACGTGGTTTATTATCTTTCCTTATATGAACAGTCCCCATTGACTTCACTGGGATTGCTTTTAAGAGTCGTAGGATAAATAATCAAGTATTCCTGGTATTATATATCCAGCCCCATCTCTACAAAGGTCAACAGGATTTTGATACATCTCTAATATATACAGGCAACACTCGAATCAGCTTACTTTGTATTGTGTTAATCTTTGTTTACTGATGCTAAATAACTAACTAAAATAACTAAATAACTAACTAAAAAAACTAAATAACTAAAGCAGAAGTAAAATTTGAAGAGGACTTTCCATGAATGAAATAATCCTATAGGAGGGGAAGAGAAGTGTAAGTAGAAAACATGTAAAACAGAATGAGAAACACACAAAATCCAGAGTTTTGATGTCAAATAGGCACTGATGATTAAACCCCATAATACTAAACCCAGACCTTTGTTAATACAAAAAGTAGAGCTGAATGAGTAAGAACAATTTAAAGGTAAATTGTAAAGTATTTTACTTTTTACATAGTTTTGCTACACACTGAGAACTCACTATATCTAGTGATTTCATTCAAATAGTAAAACTCTTGCAGATTATGGGCAATATTATTGCATTTCTATACTGCTATGGCTTTTGGGGTTGGATGCCTTAATATATCATGATACAAAGCAATTCATTCTGTTTTTTTAATGAAAGCAATTTATGCAACAGTGCCTAAACCTGCTCCCATAGAAATGGGAGAGAATATTCTCCTTGCTTCAGTACAGAAGAGAACAAGCCTTTGCAATGTTATGCATCTGGTGATCATAGACATTTCCATAAAACCTCTTATTTTTCTATGCACTTTGGTAAATGAAGAATAGAAAGACAATGTTCAAGCTTAAATGAAAAACTAGTAGAGAAATATCAATTCAGTTGTGTAAATAGTGGATAACATTTCTTCCAAACAGTCAGTAAACAGAATAAGTGGGATAAAAGCTGAATTGGTAAAGCTTGCATAGAAAAAAACATACGGTATCAAAGATATGCTTTGCAAGGCAGCTGTGTGGGGAAATAAATGTATACCCAAGTAAGCCAATAAAAGGTTGACTGAATACAAAGTACTGATTATCTGATGGCATTACTGACTAAAGAGAGTTCCAAATCCCCCTCTGTGTCCTTCCTCATGTAGAGGATTGTGTCTTAAGTGTATTAGAACCAGAGGTGTCAGCTCACCTGGACTGGAACAGGACAAGCATCACTTGGGGAAAACTTCTGTCAGTGTTTCCTACCAGGAGACGTAAAGCTTATTAGTAACTATGCTGTAATACATCAGTGGTTCACATCTTTGAGTAAAATCCTAAAAAGCAAACCAAATTAAAGTGATGGAAACATGCAATAGAGAAGCCTTGAGTAAAGGGTCTGCGATCTGTGCATTGCACTGAGCATTCAGTAGTATTTTCTACATGGGATGTACAGCTGTCTATTGTTGTTCAGTCTATGTAGGCTGTGAAAATGGTTTGTTTCCCTCAAGAACTCAGGATATACATTTCAGACTTTTAAGAGCTTGAGTAGAATGGGACTGAAGGGAATGAGTGCTAAGATGGCAAACTTCAGCCAAGCAATCGAAGTCTTCCCTTTGTTCAATGCTACTTATCCAGTTACAGACAAAATAATTTTCTCTACATTATTTGCGTGTTTCCAGAATTTAGATGGGGGGAAAAAGTTGCTTTCCAGCATTGAGGAATCACAATAACTTGATATATTCCCTCAGCAAAATGTCATATATTCTCTCATCCTGCAATTAATCTTGTAAAAGAGCAAACAATGACATGGAATTAATCAGCTGCTGTGACAAAAAGATTGTGATGGAAAGATGAACCCAGCTAAAATTAATTTTATGAGCGACAGCTTGAAGCCTAAACAAGTGGAAAACATGGTGCAAATTGTACTTAGCTTCAAGAAAGGGATTTTAATAAGAAATGCATTGGCACCACAATACTAATCAGCTATAAAAACAAGATCTGCCTTGTGAATATCCCCCATATTCCTGTGTTTTCCCTTCTCTTGTGCAGCACAGTGGAGGGAAGCTAAGTTTGTGCTGAATCAGTCACCCAGAGCAATCCACAGAGGTGAAATGCTGGTGCATTTTGGGGAGCATTTGAGTGGATTTGTGCTCACGTGCAAATGACGGAGGCAATGCCCTTTGCAAAGGCTGTAGGATTACTGAAAATAGGAATTGATTGAACTTTTCTGTGTATTCTCTGCTCCTTACTAGACACAAGATATCAGAAAGTATTCTGTGAGCTGTCTTTGTCTGTCACACACTGACAGCTGAGGAGAGAAACCTCATGTAGGCATCATTCTGCAGCTGCAGACAGGACAAGCATCAGGGAAATCACATAAATATCAGCTGGTGTCCAAACCCTTAAGCTCCTTAAGATCCTGCCTGTAATACAGCAGCTGCCATCACCTTGTTCTATTTAGGGATGTTCAGCTTCGGAAGTTTTGTTTATTTGGGTGGTTTTTTTTGGTGTGAGATTTTTAGAGCTGAAAAGTTTCTGTGTTGCTTATTTCCTTGCACCTTCAGAGGAAACTGCACCTTCCCAAAACATGCATGCTCTCTTGTATTGCCAGGATCGATAGCAGACAAGGAGGAATCTGATTACTCCTCCCACAGGTTACTGCCTCAAGGGAAATTAACCCTCCCCTGGTGCAGCTGAATCTCATCTTGGGTAACAAAAGGGGTGGGCAGATCCCAGCTATTTCTCTTGTTCTGCTCAGCAGCCGTTTATCTGCCTTTGCCCCTGCTAATGGCAGAAATATTGCTGATTTCAGAGCAATGAAATAGTATCTTTCTTTTTCTTTGGAAGTGTTCTTAAAATATCACTGTGGGTTTTTCATTTTCCAAAGTATAAAAGCTTGGCTGACAAGTACAAGGATGCAGTTTTGTTCAAGGTAACTTCCTAACTTTTCCATTTTTGAGGTTAAAAATGCTGGTTCACTTGGAGTTCCTTTGCTGCTTCAGTTTATTACATGTTAAAGTGTAAAGTTACTAACTATTAAAGTAGCTGTAGTGATGATGGTAAAGTGATTGCTCTTGTTTTCCAGACCTGCTTCAGATTTTGTGAAGACTTGTACAAAACCAAACCCACAAACTTCCTTGTAAAGGCAATAAGCTGTCTTTAAGTTTTGTGTCAGTTAAGATTCGTTCTTTGAAAAACACTTGAAAAAGTACTGTGAAGAGACATATATAGTTTTAAAAGTCTTTAGGAATAATGAATTACTTCACTCTGATAAAATAGGATTGATTGGCTCAAAGAAGGCTTGCTGTCTCAGAAACCGGATCTTCAGCTGATTAATGATCACGTATTTTTCTATGATTCTTTAGAATGGTAAAAACTGTACTAAAAATGGACCTTAATATGGAGGTGAAAATGCCTGAGATGTGATATACATATTAACAGTGAATATATTGAATCTTAGTCTCCTTTTTTGCTTTCCTGATGCAAATCCTAAGAAGTCTAAAAATTGAGATAATTTAGTAGATAATAAACCAAAATGTGACACATGGAATGATAGGGCTGACTCCATGCAACACCCTACTTAAGCTACTGAGGTTTTACTGACTTAAAAAGAGGTTGCTCTTGGGTGCTGCTGGCAGAACAGGGTTTGTAATCAATTTTGTGCACCTGCAGCTTTCTCCCTTCATTTCTTGACATGTTATTGCTTCCATTGCTTCTTGCAGCCTTTGGGAGCCATGTTTCATACATACAATTAAGTGACAAAATCTATTCCTTACCCAGCTAAGGTGAGATAAGCCATTACAAAGTCATTTCTGAACAAATCGCTCATCATCGTGCTGTATTCAGCTTCTGAGCCTTAAATCCAGAAATCTGGGAGAAAAATGAGATGTAGCCAATGTCCTCCTCCTTTCCTTCCTAAATTTTAGTTTCCTTATTTTAACAAAAATCACTGTAATCATACAAAAAAAATGTTTGTCAAAAAGCAAATATATTGTGGTTGTTGAGCATCTACTGATGTATAATTTCCTTTCCTTAGCTGAGAGTTATTGTTTCCCTTCAAGTCTGCTCTACTGCAGGCAAGTTGATTCCAGTTACTTCAAATGCTCCCTGTAGGTCATGTTTTCCACATCTACAGTCATCCACTCTTTTCATTTTAATTTAAAGAATTGAAAGATGTGAAACAATAAGTGGAAACCAACAGAGCCTCAGCTAACTTAACCTTAGCACCTAGTTAAAACTGGGTAAATGGAATGGTTGCTTCTTGTATTTGAGAAGGAACATTTCAGTTTACACGTGAATATAGTGTTATTCTTTTTCTCCACTGGCATATGTATGATATGAGCCAAATTCTTACCTTCTCAATTACTTCAAATATTTCACAAGATGGGTATCTTTTCCTGTTCTTCTCTGTTCCTGGAGTTCATGTGCTGAAACTCTTCAAAGACCATGATCTCAACCCAATATAACTCAGTTTGCTTATTTTTGCAAGAATTCAAGTCCTCTTATTTTCACTCTTACTTTTTTTTTATGTCTATTTTCTTAACATGCTTATTTTAGTTGTACTGCTCAGACTACGACAGCATAAGGAAAGCTTTTTATTAAGAGACAAGAACCTTCTCTTTTTAATTGAGTGTAATTGCAGGAAAATGCACTCAATTGGATGCAGCTCTTCATGATCAAGGCTGCCTCTAGACTCTCTCACCATAAATAACCTGGTCTGTGAGCTGCAATAGCTCATCTTTTCCCCCATGTCTCTCCCAAGGGATACAGCTGTACAGTGACATCTGCAACTAAGCTCATCACGCTGTGCACTGAGGTTGAACAGTAATGAAGCTGGAAGAAAGCTGAACTTTTCAGTCTCCATCGTACACTGTGAATCAGTAAGGAGTAAGGCCAGTGGTACCAGAATGGGGAGATAGCTATGAAGTTAAATCTGTGAGGATGGGTTCTAAAGTCTTCAGTTACAACAAAATAAAAACTCCAGCAGAAGTGATTTAAATAACTTCTGGAATGGAGAACAAATTTCAGGGTGACTGAAATTTGAGTTGAGTTTCTACATTTAAGCTTCGCTCTGGTTTGCAAAATCACTTTTCAGCACAAAAGAGCAGCAGATGTGATTATAATTTCCTGTGGCTGTTCCACCTGCTGTACTGATTTATCTGTCTCTTCCTTCTACTGGATTTTGTTCCCCTGATTTTATTTTTGGAAGTAAAAAGGTGTAATCAATTAAAAAATTCTTATCTTTGATAATTTCTGCAAACTCCTCTCAGAATTATACCTCAGGTTTACTTTGAAGCTATTTCAGTTCACTTTGAAGCTGTAGTTTTTCAGACTTTTCTAGAGTTCATCAATACTCAGACCTGGTATCTGGGCTTGCAGCTCAGGACAACCATTACAAGCATGTTCTGATCCTCTGAAAGCTGTGAGGGTTATCAGCTGGCTCAGGAGTGACTACCATCTTCTAGTCAATCCTCACAGCACCAGCTCTTGTAGCACCCTTGGCAGCAAGAAGCTGGAAGAAAGCATGATCAGAAAGGATGATTAGAACAAGATGACCAACTGACTTTGAAGAAAAAAAAATACTGTTGACTGTCCCTAATCCACAGAACCTCAGGACAATGCAGCTGTAGATTCCCTGTCAAGCCAGCAGTGTCAGTATTTTGGAAGGAAGGAGGGAGAGAAAGAAGGATTGGGAGACCCCAGAGGAGAATGAGAAACATCTGCTGCTCCTGTCCCTTGTGGCCCTGGCATATGGACCATCGTGAGTACTGAACTTTCTGGTCTGCTTTGCTACATGTATTTGAGACCTCTGGGGGTCTCCTTGCACCAATATGCTGTGGGCACACAGCTGTACATGTCTTCTACAGCAGATGTGCTCTCCAGATGTCCCTGGGATTTACATGGAAGTATATGCGGAGTAGCAGCCAGCTACACCCAGCTCCAACGGAAGAGGATGTTGTTCCAAGAGCTTGCTTTGATGTTGGCTTCAACTCATTGCTCGTCTACTGTCTTTGAAACAGACTGGAAGGTTCTGAAAAACAGAGACTTTTCCTCACAGTGTCCATAGGAGCCTAAACATATCCTAAACACTAGGCTATGCTAATGCAAATATTGGAGGTTTCAAGTCTGACAGCTAGTTATAGGATGACGTGAGAGTGGTTGAGCACAGCATAATTCTTCAGTCGTTTTTGCTTGTCCAGCCTGTTAGTATTGGTGTCTCCTGGCCAAGCCTCATTTCTTTGTTAGGTTTTTTCACCTGTATTCTGTCTCCTTTATTCAGTATTTCTCCATCTACCCTAGTCTAGTAGAGTGTGGTAATGGCTTTTACACATAGTATGTTTTGAGAATGAGAGCAGTTGAGAAGAGGAACCAGAATGATGACTGCTGGGGTTCTCTGTTGTCTTACAAATGACTTACCTTTGTATAATTCAGAGCTTTCTCTGGCTGTCCTTTTTAATATCTCTATTATTGTTGTGATTGATAGGACTGTTGATGTGAGTAAGGATTGAAATATCGTCCCTAATATGTCTTAGGAGTGTGTGTTGTTGTTGCTGGAGGCCTGAGTGTTGCTGGCTGCAGGTTTAATGCGCTTGGTAAGGTTTTGAGATTTTGGGGTAGCATTGCTGCTTTTTTGGACAATATACTTATAGTTGGTGAACAATGATGCAGAATAATTAAAAGCTAGTAGCGTATGTTTTTCTCAAGGCAAACAATTTAATCATGCATCATTTTTCTGCATCTGCCATGAGATTGTAGGTGCTGACACTTTTGAGCCCTTAGATATTATGCTTCATGTAAACTTCAGTAATTAGCTGAGTATGAAAGTATTCCTTGGCAAAAAAAACCCCAATATGTAGCTAATATACTAAATTTCACCAACACCTCATTTTGAGAACTTAACTGGTATTTATGCATGTTCTGACCTTTGTATCAGAGGTGAGGAGCAATTTCTCATGTGCCTAGAAATTGTTGTCTTAGATGAACAAATTCCCATATACGTATTCCTGAATGAATAAGACAGCATGCAAGAAATAATAAATGATAATCCCAAGCATATCTTCATTTTATTGTCCTTTTCTTGTTGTTCCTCTAACTTCTCCTTTTTCATAACAACAGTAAGTTTGACTGTTTACTTGCAACAGAAGTAGTAGAAGAGAAATAAGAGAAGAAAGAAAGCACCACACAATCCACAAAGCTCACACTTCCCCGATTCAGAATGTCAGCACTGCAGGCAGACTGAAGATGGGTGAAGCAAGCAGCTAGGAGTTTGGGGTTTTTTTTTTGTTAGGATGCGATTTTAACGTGAGATGACCAACATTCTTGTGTCTAGATGCACCAATAGTATAAACAAAAATACAGTGAAAATATAGTTCTAGCCCAGAAATAGTTTAGTTGGGTCACTTTGACTTATGATCACCATTCTATTTGTCATTGTTGCTGGCTGATGGGGACTTGCATGGCCACTCCTTCTGTTGGACTGCTTTTCATGTCAATCATCTGCTAACAGCAGCAAACTCCCATTTTAAACAGTGGGTCTTTAGTTATCAGAAATGTTTATGTTCAAAACACTTATCTTTTAAATTACCATAATGGAAAAGATGGGGGGGCAGGGGAGGGAGAAAGCTTATTTCCCAATGTTTTGGTTTTGGTTTTTTTTTCTCCAAAATCTTGTCTTTCATGCATAAAGCCTCTGGAAGGAAAGGCATCATTAACACAGCATCAAAGAATAACCTTTTCTCAAAGCCAGGGTGGCTATTTAATGAACAATTCACTTAATTTTTAGCCACCTTCTCTCAGATGAAGAGCAATAGAAATGCATGTCAAAGAAACCAATCATGGTAAAATCTCTGTTCGACAGGCAGAGTCTAATAGAAAAAGATGATAGTACAAAGAACTGAAAGAAGCAGCTCTTCTTTCTTCTCTCTTCTCTCTTTTGTTGTGAGCACAAAGGTAAGTGCATGGCAATCAGATGATTTTAATGAACAATCCAGTTGTTTGGCCTGGATGGTGTAATTCCAGATGCATTCTGTAGAAGCTGCTGGAATATGAACTGGTTCCTTTAACAATATTCACTCCTCTAGCAGGAGCATACTGCTAGCTGTCAAGGCAGTCCTGCAGTGGATCTGTCTTCTCCAGAGAGTGAAGGCAAAGATGTGTGGGAGAGCGGTTGCCAGAAAAACAGGTTTGAATGCTTTTTCCTCCACACATGTTGCAGGGCATCAGTTTTATAACAGTGTTCAGGACCTGCCTGGTTTTGAGTGAGTTCTGTCTGCATTCAATATAACGTCTATGGTGATTATAAAAATCCCCAAGCTTTGGAGCTAAAAATTATACTGTATGTAATCAAAATCATACATGAATACAGAAGCATCATGGGATCTTTTTGGTTACACTTAATAGCTTATTTTGGGGATGTCTGTGCAGCTGACGTGATGTAGAAGTGGGAGACAGATGACCACTGGTAGGAGCAATCAAATGTGATGTTACAGAGTGATTCAACTGATAAGTACACAGCAAATCTTTAATATTCAGTGAAACTATCCAGTAGTAAGATGGTTGAGAAGTCATGTGAAAAGGCTGCTTTCAGCAAACATCTTAGCATTCCAGGCAAGTTTTGAGCAAGTCAGGATTTGTGGAAAGCATTTGCTGTTAGTCACTCTCCTCTTTCCCTTCACTTGTCATTACTTTTGATGGCATATTAGAAAATTCAGGCTCTAAACTGTATTTTTCCCCAGAGTGGCTGCTTTTCTCTTCTTTCCATCTTTAAAATCCAAACAAACATAAGCAAAACCTGAACATTTATGCAATCACTCCAGTATTTTCTCAAAAGCAAAGTCTGAAAAATAGCTATGTAGAGAAGCTGAGAGTACTTCAGTGTTTGAGGAGCATCTATATTGTTGACAGTAATTATAATGTGCCTTTTTTCTCCCTGGTAGTTCTATTATTTGCAATATTACTTCTTATGAAATAAATTGGTCCCCTTGTAAAGAGATGCAGGTCTACTAACTAGGCCTGGAGAAGTGAAACAAAAATCTTATTCATCACTTCAAACAGCTCATAGAAATGTATGGAAATAATAACTATTTGGAAAATTAAAGTGATTTCTATGGTTAGTACTTTGTGTGTACTTTGGGCTGTAACTAGAAGGGCTTATGCTGGACTCTAATGAGAAATTTATAGTCGTATACCTGAATCCAGCAGATTAAATATAGGCATTAGAGGTTGCCTGGATTGTTCTACTCAATTCTCATTTGCTGCAAAAGCCATATTTTCAGCACTCTCAGTAGTTCAGTTCTGAAAGAGCCTTTCTTTGCTGGACCTGCGTATGAAGAGCACTCTAAAATTTAAGGTGCTGGGCTTCTCACTGTCACTGCTGCCTGTGCTGAGGTATTGGATTTGGAAAGAATTGGCATCTTAATGTGCCACAGTGCACTCTCCTAGCTCTGCAGCCTGTACGCAATGGTAACAGGAACATCCAGTGAGTCCTATGAGGTACTCCTAGGATGTTTCTAAAGGAAATTTAGCTTCTTGTTGTCACTGTTGTTGTTATTATTATTATATTTGCCTTTCCTTTTTCAATCAGGGTTCTGGTTTGACTGTTCTTCCTCACTGAGAATCTTAAACACAGCACAGTACAGCAAATGCAGAATCCAGTTCTTTGCCTTTAAACGTACACTCTCAGATTTCCAGCTGAGAAACTGGGGATTGAGGTGTGACATTTTATTGATATAGTAATCAGAAATAATTGAAAATAAGTCATGAATAAAACCATAAACCCCACAATAAAAATATGTTTGATCCATTTTATCTAAAATGATAATGCTTTGTCTGATTTGAAATGTTAATTGTGTACCATAAGTAAAGGATCAAGGGGAACTGTATGCGCATGAAGGCATGGCTTGGCATATGATGCATGACCTGCATTTCCCAGCTGTGTGTGGCACTATGCTGATGAAGCAGCTCACAGGTTTCAGATGAGAGCTCCTTGTACAGATGAGAGCTCTAAACCAGACCACATTCTCCCACTCTCCATCTCTTTTGTGTTCAACCCAAGCAAATACATTTTGCTTTCTGATGATAAAATCCAGCTATATTTATACATTTGCAATTCCTCTTTCATTTTTCTTATCCTGTTTCTGTAGTTATCATTTAAGAAAATCCTGTATTAAAGCTGTTTTGTCCCTTTCCTAATGCGAGCTACTAAAGTCAATTTACTTGGCTTAACTTGAACTTGCCTGATTCCCTTGGCAAGGTGAAAACTAAAATTCACAGCCATGCTTGTCTCTTGAACAGAAAAAGATAACACCTGCCAAAAAGTGTTATAGTCTAAGCACATGAATGCTGGATATGATGGATGTTGACAGGTAGATGCGAGTGAACAAGGTAATTGGGAGATATTTATCAGCATGATAGGGGTTGATCTTCACATCCCAATAGGCAGACTCTGATCGAGACTTCTTAAAAGCTTTAAGAGGAGAAAAAAAGGGGGGTTTTGAGAATAAACAGTGAGGTGGTCTAGCAAATTTGGGGGGCTTTAAGTAAGGAAAAAGAATGGTGACAAAGATGATGATGTGCCTTTTAAAATTTGGCACACAGATGATGGAAGGAAGGCTTGTGGATGGTTTATAGCTGTGTTAACTGCTAAGTGTTGGATGGGTGAGCTGGCCTGTGGTCAGTAATCAGTTCATGGGAGTAGAGCTTGAAGTGAGGAAGGTAGTAAAACATGAAAATATAGCTGCCACAGCCACCAGGCCATGCAAGGAAAAAGATCTATGTGCACAATTCAGAATGGACAAAAAAATAATATATATTTCATCTCTTTTGCAACAGAGATGAAACTTAAAAAAGAACTTTAAGCCTTAGGAAAGCTAGGAAAAGCTTTATTTCTTTTTAAGCATCTATTTCCAGTTTGGAACCTTTATTCCATGGTTTTCTCTCTACCCATTTTTACTTATGCAGAAGATTTTGCTAAACTATTCCAGCTACCTAGGACATATTAACACTATGACCTAGGAGCTATACCAACAATGTCTCTCTCATTTAACGTAAGCCAATGTGTCTGTATGTCCATCCAAAAATACCCTTACCAAGCTTTGCAGGAAGGATCGCCTGCTGTGAGAGAAGAGATGAGAAATGGGTAGTAGCTTCTTTTTTGCACAACGAACTCTTTGGCTCCAGTTTAGGAAGAGTTTCTGTGTCTGCCTTAGCATGCAGTGAGGTCTAAAAGGGCAGTTCATGCTGAGTACAAGCCATGCATTTCTAAATGGTCATCAGCTGAAAGCTTTGGTGTCCTTGAGGACCACCTCAGTTAGCTACAGAAAACCATGCTAATGTGAAAGTTATGTGTCAAGTTTGACTTTTATTTCTGCCTTTGCCAAGGCTGGGTTTTGCCATAGTCAAGCATCAAAACTACTTCAAGTATTATGTTTGTACTAATACAATAATTATTCCTTCAAGAAAGAGAGATGTGTGTGACATCTTCAACATTCAGAAACACATTTAAAAGTGGGGGCTACA
>JBCJKH010009724.1:0-23562 GCA_039877255.1 Loriculus beryllinus | reverse complement strand
CCATCCCTGAGCAGCGATCACCACATACAGCAAATTGTGCATCCCAGAGACAGGAGATGAACCTGGTTTGCATCTGACATCTCTCCTGAGCACCTTGGAGGTGACTGACAAGGTGTTCAGCTTTCCTGAACTACTGTCTCCATGTGTTGCACAGAGAGAGCTTCAATTGATCGGACACATGCCAGTAAAATTCTTTCCAGCTTGGCTTCCTAAGGAAGGCTTGGTGTCTTCCTATCTATCTCCTTTTGACCTCCTTCCTGCTAGCACTTAGACCAGTTGAAGCAACTCAGATGGGCGGTAGATGCTCAGGGATGCTGAGATCCTTCAGGTTTTACCCATGGAGTCCCCATGCTGATACAACACCCTGTCTCTGTGAGGGAGCGACCTGTCATTACAACTGATGCCTCCATTGCCATGAACATCTACTTTTAATTTAGGGACAAGGTCCCAAACTGTGACCCTCAGAGCTCTTTTTTAATGCCGCCTCCACCAAAAGGTGACATAGGGATCTCAGCATTCACCAGGGAAGTTCCCTGGAGACCCTAACAACTTGGTTTTGAGCATGGGCAGCAGCTCCTAAGCCTGCACTAGTGTGAGAATCTGTACCTTACTTTTACTTGCAGGATACACAGAATAAGTTTGCCTGGGAGATTCAGATTTTGATCACCTCACTGAGGCTGAAAATTTATTGTGGCTTATTCCACACCTCAACAAGCCACCTAGCCACCAACCTGCCAAATAAAAGACCTGGCTACCACATCACCAGCTTCTCATTTGGAAGGACTGAGCTACTCTGAGTTTTTGAACAAACATGCTTTGGTATTTAGTTCCAGGATGTTTATGGCCGTAAACCGTGACTGAAACAAAGCACCTCCTTCAGCATATAGAGATCATCCACCCTGTGAGAGGGGCATAAAATTTAAGATGAGCCCTTGTCTGTAATATTTCTTATCAGTAAGCTTCATGTGATCTCTGCCTTCACACACCCACAAATGAAGGCACTTCAGCATCTCGTGCAACAACCAGGAACGTAAAGTTAGATCTTAGAGTTTTGAGTACTGTTATGAAGTAGATGATTTACAAATCTCCTCCTGAGCAGTTAACAGAGCCAGCTAAGCCCAGCTGAGTCAGGAGAAAGCTCTGATCTGAAAATAATAGTCACAGTAGACTGCAGGCATGGGGGAGGCAAGAAGGACCTAAAGCTTTTCTTCAGTCTTTTTCTTTCCAAAATTTCCATATTTTGATTTTCCATTTCCACACATGAAGCTGTCTGTCTCCTTTGTTTTAATTATCCAGTTTGAAGTATTTCAACTTGGTAGTGGTTTTATTGACTTGGGTATTTTTGTTGTCTCCACCATCTGTCATCAGCAGGGACTGACAATGGGTTCTTCACAACCAAAACCATGTCCTCTTACTGCCTGTGTGCAAGAATCATCACGAATAGCCATGGGCAGCAGCGGTCTTCCATCTTCTCCAGTGAAAAACTACCCGAAAGAGGATTCAAACCTCTAAGCCAATGTGTTATATAAGAAGGAAAAAAAGCACTCCATCAGAGCAAACAGATTACTCTAGGTTTCCTTTAGTGGTTACTGGCAATGTTAATGAGATGACTGGTTGTTTCTTTTGCAGAGAACTGTGAAGCGTGGGTTTTCAAATGCGAATTGGTTCATTTAAAGCCAAATGTATGGCTCCATGCAACAGCTGCAGAGACCCAGAACTGCAATCCTTGTTTAGCTCAGTAACAATTTCAAATGAGCAATCTGAGGAAGAGACTCTCCAGTTTAAGGAGTAAACTGAATTAAAAGCATGATTAATTGCTACAGCTTATTAGCTTCAGATTTCTCTGCTTTGCATGCTTACCAGAGAAATCATAGCACCTATATTTGGTGCTAATAAAAGCTCTATTAATGCTAATTGATTTTTACATTATGAATTTATTGCCTAGAGTTTCATGCTATGCAGCCACATAGTT
Source organism: Loriculus beryllinus (assembly GCA_039877255.1). NCBI lineage: Eukaryota > Metazoa > Chordata > Aves > Psittaciformes > Psittacidae > Loriculus > Loriculus beryllinus. Next base: position 21,590 of record JBCJKH010009724.1, on the reverse strand, counting down.
TAACAGTCTACTGTCTGCAGCACACCTGAGGTTCAGAATGGATACTTCCATTAAAGCTCCATATTGCAGCTTCCAGATCCACCCCAACAGTGTCCAGAATAACAGGGGCGTCTGGATTTTCACCAGACCTGTGCTAAGGTGATGAAAACAGTCAGTAGGCTGACAGTAAAAGTGCAACGGGGGAAAAGCCCTGCTGGTCACAGGAACCATCCAGGCCCTTGTCAGTGGGTTTGTGAGAAGGAGTTTAGGTTACTCAGCCCTTGTCAAGCCTGGAGCCATAGACAGAGAGCAGGAGAAGGGAGCTGGAGGCTGAGCAGCACAAGGCAGGCAGCACTGCCTGAAGACATTTTCAGCTGAAGAGAAGGATGCAGCAAAAAGGCCAAGTAAAAATTAGCTGAACCTCTTAATGTAAAAAAATTATTTGGAGATTCATCCAAAATTCAGTGGTCGTCATTTCTGAGGTTGCAATAGCGCTGTTTGCTTTTATTAAATTCTGCTTTCTTAAATTATCACTTCTGCCTTGATGCTGCTCTCTGAAAAAGAGCAGAACTTTATTCTTCCTCTTTTTCTTTCTTTGGGTTTTTCTTTAGCTCCAGCTTTCCACAAAACCCTTCACCTCCAGCTAGAGAGAAGGCCTGGAAAATTTCAGCCTTCTAGGTGAAACTTTTGGATAGTCACAAGCAAGAGAACACGGGGAGATATAACATAATGGAAACACTTTGGCAGCCTTAGCTGTAGCTGTCACCAACTCTCCAGCCCTAATGAAAACTTTCCTGAAGTAAGGCTGCAGTAGACACATTAACCCAAAGCAGGCCTTTCCTGACCTCAATGTGGTTTGCAGGCAGGCTGAGCCCCATAACATAGGGCTGCTTGGGCAGCCATGCTCCATACTGGAAGGGGCCTGCATGTGTAAACCAGGTTATTTCTGCTCAGGGTTTAATCCCCTCCACCTGGAGGTGAGAGGCCACGATGACTTGATCAGGACAAGAGCTTTCTGCATTCCTGGTTCACAGAAAATCCTGCCTGGTGCTCCCCAGGCACTAGCAGTGCTGCTCTGGACAGCTTCCCTGGCCCTGCCGTCCTGCTGCTCGCCAAGTTTCCACGGAAAGGACACTCTCTTGCCTGACAGGAGACAGAGATGTGTGCTAAACTACTGGACTCTCAGCAGGGTTAGAGACCCAGGCAGACAGCCCTCAACTGCTGGCTTGCCTTTCTCCGTGGGGCAGCCCTGTGCCCTGCAAGGTCAAGAGTGCAAGCCCCAGTGCAGCCCCCCAGCCAAGTGTGAAAGCATGCACCAAGGCTTCCACCACCACAGCTCTGTTCACAGCAGCCCCAGCCAAGAGAACAGAGTTGCACCATGCCCAGAACAGCCCTCTCCAGTGCAGGGCGTAGGCTGCAGGGCCTTTTGGGGCACCCTTGGCCCCCAGAAGCTCTGTGTTTGCTCTAGATGAGGAGCTGGCGTTTTGAGAAAGGTTCCTGGTTATTATCTCTGTTGTTGGCTGGTCTGCAACACATAGGGGCAAAATGTGCTTCAGATTATACCCCCCTGGCAACCCACACCCACTGTATGGTCTTGAAACTCACATTGTTCACTCTGAAGAAGAGAAGGCTTTGGGAAGACTTTACAGCAGTCTTTCAGTACTTAAAGGGGGCCTACAAGAAAGCTGAGGACAAACATATTAGCAAGCCCTGTTGTGGTAGAAGGAGTAATGATTTTAAACTGAAAGAGGACAGGTACAAGGAAGAAATTTTTTACAATGAGGGTGGTGAGACACTAGAACAGGTTGCCCAGAGGTGGTACATGCCCCATCCCTGGAAACATTCAAGGTCAGGATGCCCCTGCCCAAGGAAACATTGTTAGACTAGATGACCTTTAAAGGTCCCTCCAACCCAAACTATTATATGCTTCTATGATTACTTTCTTATTATGTATCTAATTGTCTTATAATGTACCTAATTTCAAGAGAGGCCTGAGGGCTGATTCTTGAAGAGAAATAGCACACTTTCCTACTGCTGAAGTGCCTAGGAGTTGAAAGACCTCTGTCACCATATGCTTAGTGATCGCCTTAGGCAGCTGCCCCATGAATAAGCTAAATACCCCTCCCTCTCTTGATGCCTTCTCTCTGCCCATGCATTGCGTAGGGCCCCATAGCCAGTTTTCAGGTAATACTGCAGGAGACTCACAGTGTCACAGCCACAGGGTTTATACCATTATAAAGCTGGGGTAGGTAGGCACAGACCTAATGAATGAGGGCCACAACCATAAAATTCTGGTCTCACCACCATCAGAACATGAAATTTTGTTCCAGTTTTCTGGTACAAAAGGGCTGTAGCATAGGCACAGAGCAATCTTTACACGCACCACAACCTTGGGGCAACCACTGAAGCCAAATTAACAGCAGGCCTGGTTTTTGACATCAGGTAGCTGGCAAACTACCATCTTGTTACTGGATCCTATTAATGAAAGACAGAGCAGAAGGAAATACTGCCCTTGGGCCCCTGAGTTTCACTGAGGTCTGAAGCTGGTTGGTTATATTTTCAAATGTGCATATACCGCATATTACCTGGATATCCATGCAACTCTTGCATCTCTATAAACATATGAGTATTGATCTATATTGATATACATAGACTTTTTTGGTGTCTGTCGGGAGTGAGTCAGACTTGTGGTAACAGCTGCTGATTTTGCTCTGTAGATGCAATTGATCACTGGTTTGGGAGAAAGTAGTAAAAACCAATGTTTGTGTGTTCCTCCTCTTCTCCCCTTAAAACAGGGAGGTTTCTGGCCCCATACCTAGAGAACTGCCAGACAAACACTTGATTCTGCATCCAACAAGAAGCATGGAAAAGAACGGGTAAAGGATTCTCTTATCAGCAAATCTACCACTGGGCAGAGGAAGTTTCTGTGTCAGAAGCTGCCTGACACAAAGCTGCTGCCTTCCCCGCTTCACTGCTCATTTCTGCCTCCCTGCTCCTCCAAGTCCTTTCCTCCCCCAGGATGAACCAAACAGCAACAGCAATTTTGAAGAGCTAGTCCAAGCCAGGGCTAAAAGCTTCCATGAGGGGTTAGGAACAAGCAGCTGGGACCGCTGGCAGAGGTTAGAGGGAAATGTGAAATAATAATAAAAACCAGTTATGATTTGTAAAAGGCTGACTAGCTACTGTTTAACAACCTTACCTGTGACCAGGATAATACTAATATTAAAACCAGAAATACCAGTGATGGCATGTGTCTGGAAAACATTACATTTAAGCAGAAAGGCTCTTAAAGGATCAGTTCATAACATCCCTCTGACATATAGTTATCAGACCACTCAGAATACCTAGATATATGAAGCAATTGAAAGGACACATACTGTAATTACAGGGATATACAGATATGCACGTTTCAACCTTAGCTTCAGTGCAATAAATCTTTGCTAGGTAGATAAATCTTCAGTTGGTAAGAAAGGACTCTTGCAGCTGGTTCCTGTAAAGGAAACATGCTCTCACATTAATAAGCTTTAATAGTGAATAGTTCCATTGATTTTGGTGGTGTTCCTTGCAAAAGTGAACACTGTAAGGTTTCTCTGGAAGAAATCTGATGGACACATTTTTTTTCCAGTGTATTTCATGTACATTTGCAGTAAAACTTACTAACTTTCCCAAACAGATGGTTCAGTGTGTTTCTTTTTCATTATGAAACCAGTGATCTATAGCAGATAGCACTTTTCTGTGGAGCAGTCCTTGACACCTTACTCACCAGCAGGTAAGTAAATGGTAAAAAGTATAATGGTTTTGCTACCACAAAAGGGAATAATTGTGCCAGTACCATTTCTTCTCATTTACTGCACGGATGGGTTAAAAGAAAGTGCATGAGGCTCACAGAATGCCAAAAACTACATGCAAGTATTTTCAGGGTTCACCACTGTGTAGTCAAAGGATTGATCTGATCTGGTTTTCACTTGTGCAAGTGGTTGCCTTACCCATGGCAGAATCATCTAGAAGCTTCAAGTCCATTTCAGACCGTGACATCTCTCTGACTGGCACTCAATGGGACCCTCAGAAAAAGATGCAAAGACCACAAATGTATCCAGATGTTTTGCCAGTCACTATCAGCTAACAGCTGGCTTGTGCTCTGGAAAACATAACTCTGAATGTTCGTCCCTCTGCAAATGTGTCATCCTTCTAAAAATTCTTCTGCCTCCAAAGTCCTGTGGCAATGGTAGCCTCAGATGCTAAAAAAAAACCCAACCCAAATAAAATAAAATAAATACAGATTTTTTAATTTCCTTTCATATTGTGAAGGGTAGATGGCTGTTTCACCTACCCCTCTCATGCCATTATTCTTTGCTTCTCTCTTTGCAAAGGAGAGTCAAACCCTTTGCATGGAAGCCTTTTCACACTTTTTGCTACCCATCCTTCTTACCCATTCATTTCTCCCACAGTTATGTTCAGGTAAGCAACAGCATGGACTTACTATTTCCTAGTATTCCCTTGCCAGTCTATACGTAGGGGATGCCATTCACCTTATCACTGTGTCAACTTTGGCACTAGGATTGCTTTTTCCCACTCTTTAGACATTCTGGGACCTGAGGTGATTAGTCAGTGATAAGGTTTGTTTAGACAATACAAATAATTAACCATCAACCAGCTGAATCCTCCAAGTCTAGTGGAACTTGGAAAGGCTTAAGTTAAGCTCAGTGAGGTTCAGGATGCTTGGTGGCTTGAACGATTGACTCTTTTTTATTCTGAAATTCCCAATTAAGCAGTAGTTCAGAGAAGGGGTTTGGATCATTATAGGTGACAGCCCTTGAGAGCATTAAAGGAAGGGCCGGAGGAAATAGTCCCCTCTCTCACTTGAGCAATGAGGTGACTCCCCTGAAAACCACTCCTTTTAGTGCCCTATTAGTATTCTGACACACTGTTCATCCTATTAAAAATTACCTTGTCACCAATGCCTTTACTAACTGTCATAAGCATGGATGGGGCACTAACAGGCAATTCATTAGCTCTGCTCTGCGTCAGCACTCTGAAGCTATTCACAGCTGCTGAGGAAGGGTTTCTTCTATATGGGATAGAGCCTGGCCTAGAAACATCCATACAGATGCATGCACCCTTACTTACATGGCCTATGGGTCACCACATTATTTTCCACAGCATCTCCTCCAAGAGCAAAATCAGATGCATTTCTCCCCTTAGTCAGAAAAAGGTGGGGAAAACCACAAAGCTAACAGGACTGTCAAAGACATAGGCAGGACAGGAGATCAGGGTGAGATCTGGAAAGGTGAGATTCGTTAAACTGTTTCAAAGAAACAGCATCACTGCTCTTCACCACAAAGAATTCTTGGGTTTTATTTTTAAGGGATTCCTGGAGAATAAAGGTGCATAAAAGTGTTCCATTTGACCTATTGGGAATCCCATTTCATGAATTAACTTCTTTTTTTTCTCTCAAAGATAATGGTTGTTGGTATTTAGTTAATCAATCTTACTGAGGTGAATTAACAGCAATATTTATTTATTTATTTATTTATTTATTTATTTATTTATTTATTAATTTATTTATTAAAATAGACAGAGAAACTTTACAGAAGTTTTTAAAGTCCAGGGAAGTATGCAGGTACTGCTGTTTAAAGATCTACACTCTCTTTGTGAATTCATTACAGCTGTGGTAATGGTAATAACTGCTTTTTGCTGTTCACATTTGAAATAACATCTCTTTGGACGTGAAAAAATGCTCATTATGAGTTTATTTTTATCTTCCAAGTTGCTTTCTACATCCACTTCAGGTTATTTCTTATCCTAAAGTCTTCTATTAATTTCTCTGTTTAAGGCTGTCCTGCCTTTTACACCCTATCTGACTCAAGCCATGCTACAAGGACGCTTATTTATCTGTCTTCTTTCGGTTTTGTTTTTGTTTCTATGGAGTATAATCTGTAGGAAATCTGCACATGCCTTTTATTTCAGGAAAGGAAACTTCTTCATTCTTTGTGCATAAATACTTCAGAGAACAGAGTATAAAAGCAGTTACATAGAGGTGTGATCCAGAGTCAATTGAAACTCCTGGAAATCTTGCTGTTAACTGCAATGGGACCTCATCTGCCAAAACCACCATCTCAGCTCTTTAGCTGTAACAGACCATACACAGGGGAAGTAGCCTTCATCCTCTGCTCTGCAAGCATAACACTAAAGGAAAAGCAGGGAGAGATCATCTTGACATTATGTGGGATAAACAGAGCTAGACCATGAAATCATCACATGCAAAGGACTCTTTGAACCAGATAAATTCTTGTACCAGGATAATTTCCTTTAAGATGTGCTTTGCTTTACCTTCTAATGTCTCCATTACTAGGTGTAGACAAAGCATTTTCTGAGCCATCATTTAACAGTTCACAGTCCTTCACAAGGGCAGCCACAAGTTTACTCACATTAAACGTCAATCTACGATCAACTCCAGAGTTCATAATGAAGAACAGTTGAGAAATCAGTTTCCTGCTCTTTACCTAGGGAATGAGGCACATTGCTCTGGGACCTGGCTCCTCACTAAACATAATAACTAACTACACACATAGCAGAAAAAAAAAACCCCAACAAACTCTTAATTTATTTCTATGAGTCAAGCACATACTTCAAAAATAGGTTAATCACTCTGTTGTTTCCTCTCATCTACCAATAAAAGGCGATTTACTTTATGTATGATGCATGCTGGTCCACAACAGAGTCACTTGATTTTTACAAAGAGCTGTTAGATCACATTAGCAAAGTCCTCCAGCACACTGATCCCAGGTTTGCTGGAGCTGTTGGATTCTGTGTGGTGGCTTCCCAGCAGGGAATCACAATCTGGAGACCAGAAGCCTACAGGATTGCCCACAGGAACGAGAAGTATCACATGGCAGGGATCATCATCCATGTGGGGATCAAGTGTGCTATTACAGCAGTCGTGCAAAAGATTCACCTGCTCTCAGCAGCTGTAATACCCTGTAGCCCCACAAAAGCTGGTGAAACTATGTTGAATGGGGCCACCCAATACAGTGATCCTACTCTGCAATTTTCACAACAGGGCAGCAACAGGGCATTTCTGCCCCTAAATCATATACACTCAGCCAACACTTAGGTCTCTTAATTCCTACTGAAGTGATCAATCCCTTGAAACCTGTAGCAAAAATCCTAGCACAAGAAGGCAGCCTCAATGCCTTCGATGCAAACAAGGATCTACCGTGAGCCCAGTGCTTGCTCCCACAGGCCCCTGCAGAGCTGCGGACATCACTCACCGCCAAAGCATGAAAGACCGTACAAGTCCCCCAGCAGCAAGAGCTGAGACAGCTTTTGCTCCTTAGCTGTTGCTCCATGAGGAGACGCAGCTCGGGGTGAGGCGTCGGACTTCAACCTTTCTCCGGGACCTGACCCCAGCCAGGCCGCGGCTCCGGGCGGCCATTTTCTGCCGGCCCCGGGCCGCAGGAGGCGCGGCAAGGTTTCGATCCGTCCGCTCACCCACCCCGCGGCCATTCCGCGGTAAGAAGAGGCACCCAGAGCCAGTCTCCTCGGAGCGGCCGGCAGCCTCCGCTCCTGCCGTGGGAAGCCCTAATAGACCCGGCTGCGCACCCCGCACACCAGCCGTTACCCGCGGCCAGCGGCGCCCACCTGCCCGGCCCGCGGCTGACACCTTGTGGCTGCCAGGCCGCATGTTCGCCCCAGGCGGCGGGCAGAGAAAGGCGGCGACGGCTTTCCTTTGGGTGGGGATGAGGGCGGCGGCGGGCTGGCCGCGGGGCTCCCCCCGGTCACCGGTCACCGGTCACCGGTCACCGGTCACCGGTCACCTGTCCCTGCCCTGCCCTGGCTAGCCTCCCGCCCGGTGCGCCGCTAGGTGGCGCCGCAGCGAGGCCGGCTCTTGCCGCCGGGGGGGCGGCGGCCGGAGGTCGGGGCCGTGCTGGCGGAGAGCGGTGCGGGCGGGCAAGCAGGGGCTGATCCCGGCCCGGGCCTGGGAGCGGGCTCGTCCCTTCCAGACGGAAACACGCCTGGAGAAATTCCTAAAACAGCGTCGCTGCTGCTGCCCTCCCGCTCAGCCCCAACACTGTCACACGGAAATACTCGATTTCGGTTTATAGTTACATCAGAAATGGCACATACAATCATAGAATAGTTCGGGTTGGAAAGGACCTTAAGATCATCCAGTTCCAACCCCCATGACATGAGCAGGGACACCTCACACTAAACCGTGCCACCCAAGGCTCTGTCCAACCTGGCATTGAACACCACCAGGGAAAATGCGTGTTGTACCAGGAGCAACACGCACACGGATTTGAGGTCTCTGTGCCTGGAGCTGTGTTCATGACACTGGTCTTTTCCCCCTAGCTTTTCTTTGCCGACACCTTTCTCGAGTGGCCGTCCAGACTGAAGGCGTCCTGGAGGGTGTGGAGATCTCGAGAGCTAACGTTAACCACAAAGAATACTTGTCTCCATCCTGTCAGGATCAGAAAGCACGAAGCGTGTCTTTTTCAGCAGAAAAAGGACATGTGCTTAGAACAAAAGAGCCTGGTTGAGGACTGGCTGTGCCATCCTCGGTCTCTGATGTCCTGCTGAGAGCCGCTGGTCCGTCTTTTCTTCATTACTCACCAGCAGCATCTGTAATTAAACTAAAAAAGAAAAAAGACTTTTCTCCGCAGTGGCACATTTATAGCTCCCATATTGCATTCAGAGTGCAGTAACAGTTTGGGCTGTGGTAATGAGGCCGGTTGGCCATCCCTGGCCCAGCTGGGCTGAGTGGCAGAGCCTGGCAGAGCCGGCTGGCACATTTCGGGGACATGATGAACTCAGGTGATTGCCAGACTCAGAGGTAAAGTTACAGAGGGCCTCATCTGACTTCGCTCATGCCGCGTTTCATTAAAGGACTCTGCGCCCATCAAAATGATGGAGCATAGGCCAGCGTGTTGGCTCTGCAGGCTAATTAGTCTCTCAGACCTTCTGCTCCTCTGGAAGTCCCAGCCCGGCTGGGCAGGACAGCGCTTTGTGTTGCTCGCGTCAAGTGGCCAGGTTCCACATCTGTGGTGCTGGTATTTCGCTGGTCTGCGGGGCTCTCATTTGGCCTATAAACCGCAAACATCTGCTGGGGTTATGGTCGGCTTGTTGGCTGATTTCAGCAGGGGTGGTGACCTGCTGTACTAGTCGATCAGTTCTGGAAGAGCAAACTGGATGCAATGCAAAGGAGTTTGAGAGAGCAGGAAAAGCGCTCAGCCAGTCAAAAATAAAAACTAGGTAAAAATAAAGAGCTGTGGAAACACTAAAATGCTGCAGCTTAATAGACCAGGCGAAGCGCAGGCTTGTGTCCCAGTGTCCTTGAAGTTTCCCACGCATTCTTTCCCTTGGTGACGAGATATTATTTTTCAACGCGTGTTGACAATTGAGCATGTTACTTTATTAACTCAATAAGATAAACAAAAATCTCGAGTCATGTAAAAGAAGTAAATTATAAGAAGAAAATGTGCCTCATGCCTATACTGTGCCTATCAAATTAAGTGACCTTAATTTGATTTAGTCCAGGAATAATTTATTTTTAAGTGATATAATAGCAATAAATTCTACATAATAGTCCAGATTCCAGTGACATCTTCTGCTATTAATGTAGATGTCATGTGTGTCTCACAGAAATGTCACCGTAGTTTGGCAGGCTGAAGAACAATGTATGAAAACTAACTCTGTTCTCCATCACAGCAGTGTCAGCTAGAAGAATTTCACAGGCCCTTCCTTCTAGTTACTTTGGATTGACATAGGTAGAAATGAAGGCAAGACTGGACTGTCAAAGCTTTCAGTGTTCATCCTCATTTCTTTAAAAACATAGTCCCTGCCACTGCTCTGATTTGCCTCTGTTCTGTGCCAGGGTAGACCAGGACTTATACTGGAGAAATTGTTGGATTTGAACTAGCTGACAACAGATCTAGCCTTTCTTAAGAGAAACATATATAGTCCTTTCCATGTAAATTCAGTTTAGATGCAGGAGTCTGGGTAAAGAACTGTTGAAGCGACTTAACCCAACCAGTTATTCTATAGTCTCACTGAGCATCTGTTTCCAGGGCAAGCAGGGTAGTACATGCTGAGAAGAAGGGAATGAGCACAACTTGGTGTAAATAATACATTGGGCCTGATCTGGACCTATTTCTGCTGGCAAAACAGTCTCTTTGTTCAGGAAGTTAGTCCAGTTGGGACTTCCAACAAATGGAAGTATTTTATAGTGCAACCTTGTAAACTACTTAGGGATTTTGAAAATAAACGAATACAAGCAAAGATATTGTTGCTGTTCCTCAATGCCTGCTAATATCCCATGAGCATGGAGGGCCGAAGAAAGATCTCTTTTCTCGTGGTTACATACCCTACCATTTTGGGGTGTCACTCACTGGAGTGCGTTATAAAAAACCATTGAATGAATCTCCTCTTGGGTTTGCATTCTTGAAGAAAGCCACAGCAGCACAGATTGTAGCTCACAGCAACCTGACTGCTTCTGGAGCCCTTGCTCATCCTACTGGGCAACCTCCTCAAGTCTTGTGAAATGCATGCAAGTGCCTGACCCCCTTGGGAGCCCTTGAAAAGCCCAGCCAGGGCATCCACCACCACGTGTCCCTCTTCTGCAAAAAACAGTCTGCAAACCCATGTACTTAATGGAGGGTGAAAAAAAAAGGGGTTTTTTTTAATTAACTGTTGCAAGTATTAGAGTAGGGAATAAAATTTTTCCATTAAATTCTATATGGTGTGAAGGCTATCACTCTCTATCAAAATCTCATGGATTTTGCTATGAGAGCAGCTGTGTCTGACTGATAGTGTATGGCTATCAGACACAAGGAAAATTATCTAATTTATAGCCAGTATTGAGAAAGCTACCAGCAACAGAATAAAATAGTTCTCCATATGGTACCATAAAGCTTCCAAAGACTATAGTTAAAGAAAACAACAATGCTCATAGATAAATTCTCCTTTTGTGTATCAAGTAAGGGGTTACAGCAGCAGGGCTGGTAAAGACGCACAAGAAGGAACGATGTCTTTGATTGTCTTATATGAATTTACAGCTTTTATGCACAGGATTACAAGTATTAGATGCATCTTTGTGCTAACAGGGCTCATGTTTTGAAGTACAAGAAAACTCTACAGTTACATTCTGTGGAGGCTTCCACAGTTTGCCAAATGGAAAAACATTTGGAGGTTTGGAAAAATCTTGCACATAAATTACTAAAGGCACGAAGCGCCTGAAAGATGGATGAAATCAGAAGCCAAGGAAAAGCAGTGTGTGTGCCAAGGAACAAAAAAAACCATGTAATGATTTCTTTTAATGACTCTCCTGCAAAATGGAGAGCAAGCTTCCAGGGCATGTCATATTCTCATAAAAGCAGCTTGCCTTGGTGATGAGAAATACCCTGTAAGTGGTCAGACTGAGACCCAATTTTTCATCCTTTCTGCACATAGCTCTCCATTGATTATGTTAAGTGCTACCTACTGGTTAAAAACACAGCAAGCACATTGTCTCTGCCTGTGGCAAAGGGCAGCTACGCACTTGCTAATTTCCTGATTTATGACACCCTATAGATGGAATTGAAAGTGGGAACGTGGTGGGGGGGACGGGACACACACTATTAAAGCAGGGGGAGATCAGGAAGTTTGTGATAAAGAAAAGGCAGGCTCTGGACTGACATGTAATCTCTCTTCTGGCTTGAAGTAAACCTGCTCCTTCAAGGCTATGCCATCAACAGGGCCTGGCTCAAGTTTCACCACTAAATCTGAGTCAACAATCTCTAATCTGGACACCAGGCTCAGGATCCAGGCTCAAGTTGCATTTGGAAGCAGACAACAGGGACACGGGGAGGTGGGGACCGGGGGGAGCTGGAGAGGAGGAAAAAGACAATCTTTGTTTCTCATTTGATTGTCCACACAAGGCTGAACCGAGGTCATGTGCCTTTTTTTTTGTCTTTTTTTTTGTCATTTCTGAGATAAAACTTCGCACCTCTCTGGCCTTGAGATTGCCTTCCTGACACTTACATTAAGTACAGAAGATAAATGCCCAAGAACGGGAGACATAAGTTTGTGGAGCAGCTCAGATTTGGAGTTCTTTTCATCTTTCTGACATGTGATACCGTGACATAAGCTGCCTGCAGTGGGGTTGCTATGCAGATATACAGTTTCTGAAAAGTTACACCAGGAAAACTAAAACCTACCGATGGATTTAGCATTTCACAAAGAAGCGGGATAAAATGCGTGGCAGTTAGACTCAGAAGCTAAAAAAGGTGAATTAAACTTTCATGAAAACAATCTCCCTAAGAAAAAAAAAGAAGAAAAGGATCAATAAGTATAAAAGTATCTCGTTGCATTCCTAGCCTTTGGGCTGCTGGCTTAATCCCGCTACTGTATATAATAAAAGAGACCCTGTGTGTTTAATGGCAGGGGCAGAAAGAAAGGGGAAATACTTGGGTACTGTTCCCCCTGATTTCACCCTCTTCCCCCCTTTGTTGCTGCCTCGCCATGATTTTATTTTGAAAAATAAAGGCTAGAATAAAAAATATGTTGTCTGAGGCTTCCAGCCAAAAATGTGCCAGCACTTTCCCTTCCCACCCCACCCCCCAAACTCCTTAGGCCAAAAGCCTTAACAAAAGCTGTTTTCTGTTTGGAAGATCTCCGGGTCCTTCACTTTCTTTCCTAACCCCTAACGCAGGAAATGATTTTATAATTCACGTTATTAAGGAATTCAGCTCACGCTCAGTCGTTCCCCCCCTGCTTCCCTGCATGTCGACTTGACAATAAGCCTGTGGGCTGGCACCCGTCCCCTCTGACCTGTTTGTGTCAGCTCCTCTACCTGACCCTGCCTCTAAATCATCTCGACAGACCTCTCTGGCAGGCAGGGAGCAGCCAGCTTTCCCCAGCATCCAGCCGTGCTCCAGCGCCTGGGCTCCTGCTTATGCTGAGAAAAGTACCTATACCCAAATAGTGGGCTGCTCCTGAGTTGTGTCCCCCTGCTCCAAGCTTTACATTTCACATAATGCCTGTCATGCCAAAGACCACACTGGCAATTGGGAGGCAATAAATCAATCTCCCTTGGCAAGAACTGAAAACCATGTCTCCTGGGGTACTCCAGAAGGAGAGGGTAGGTAATATGAAAAGCCAGCTTCACACAGCAAATGTGGGGCAGGCCTGCTGGTGCTGTCTCACCAGCCTTGCACGCTTCCCTGCTCTAAAGCCAACCAGGTGATGCCACCAGTGCTGCGGCCCCAGAGACCTCTTTGGCCACCCACCCTCCCTGCCTTGCTCAGCTGGCGACCCTGGCAGCGTGGAGGACCGCAGGGCTGCAACATGCTGAGGTGGACCCTGAGAGCTGGCTGAGGGAAGGCTCCCTTTGCTTCAGAGGTGGGCTCTGTAATGGGTCAGTGTTTACTGCAGCAACTCTGAAGCCATGTTGGAAGCAGGTGTCCGTGTTCCACGAGACAGTCTCAAGAGGTAACTCTGGGGCTGTGCTCCTCTTCTCAGCCCTGTGGATGTTGTATTCATGTCTCTTCCATGAGGAGTGAAGAGCACCTCTCCTGCCTTTTTTGGCATAGCTCATGTGCCAGGGACATGGGAAGGGATGAGAGGTTCTCTCTCAACAACTTGTCATGTGTAAGCTTATGTGGTCTTGATTCTTTTCAGCTCAAGAAAGGGTATGAAGCTGAGTCTCCTTTCCTGACCCCTCAGCAAGCCTCCGAACCATGATGCTTTTCTGGAAAAGAAGGCAGTATTACTTCTTCCTCAAGCCTTTTTCTTTTATTAAAGATGTCTAGCAAGGTCTTTCAAAAAAAAAGTAGGCCTGATGGGAGGTGAGAATCACACCTCTGTTCTTCAGATATCCTATTGGCTAATAATAATAAATATACTCTCTAAGGAAAGGTCCTAGTCAGCACACCTGGCTGTCCTGGGCTTATATGTCCTTGGAAGACTGCTTCAATAGAGTAGTGGGTGAAGTGGCTGGGACCTTCACCTGCTCCAGTTGATAGGTGATGCTTTAGAAGACAGGGAACACCTCTGAGAAAAAGATACTGTGAGCACTGAGAAAAAGAGACTGTCAGCCCCCTAAGTTATTCTTTCTTTGCCTCATGGCTGGGTCAGTTCTTCACAGGCTCATAGAAGTGACAATCTGAGGAGCACCGCTGTGTCAGAGACCCCATCTCCCTTGGAGGTGCTGCAGCACCTGCTGCCAGCATCCATTGCACCTCTGAAGGGCCCATGCTCCCACCATTGCTGGAAGAAAACATCGAGGAGCTGCTGTTCAGCTGTATTTTTTTACAGTTCTGTGTGTTTTGCTGCTGCAGCCTGCGCTTTGTGGAAAATATCGTGTTGCTTAAGGTAGCATTGTATTTCCTTGCCCAGTACCACGTAAACGACAAGTAAAATGTGTACAAGCTTATGTAAAGCTCTTCTACCCATTTCAAAATATCTGAGCAGTTATGTTCAATATGAAGCAGGTTCAATTCAGTTCCTGACTCTCCCTCTGCTGCACATATGCATGTGGATACCGCACACACATGCCTGGGTACCTCCTTCCCTAACCCAAAGATCCCAAACATCAAGTCAGCTTTGGGCAGGAGTGGAAGACAAAGCAACTTAAGGGGCCATTTCTAAGTTATACCTCTGTAAATCCAGAGGAATTCCAGGGGAATCAACTTGTACCAGCACCAGCAGATTTGTTCTTAGTTTGAGGACAGAATGTTGTTATTAAATGATGCCTTTACATATTCCAGGCCTATTTTTAAAACAAAGGCAATGAAGTTAGGGCATCCAGTTCTATATATGGACACTCCAAATGGCACTGAAATGCCTCATGCATGTGTTTGGCTGAGTGTTGATTTGGGTGTCCAAATATGGACCTCCGAATAGGATATCTCAGTTGGATAAGCATCCTCACAAATTTGGCGCAGAGCACTTATTTGAACAAAGCAAATTTATTTCTATCATTTAGCACGGAAAAAGTATGAAATGTTTTCATTTTGAGGGACCTTCTTGTAAGCGGAATTGAGCCACTCAAATACGGACATGTGTTGTTCTGAAAAAACTGAAGCCCTCAAAATCATCTAAGACAACACAGGAGGCAATTAATGCAGAGTGCTTGCAGCACGCAGACCCCCTACCACAAGGGCAAAATTCCCGCTGACAACGAGAATTCAGTGCCAGCAGAAGGCCCTGTGCAGCTTGGTCTTAGCAAACTCCCCCTCTGCCCTGGCAGTGTGAAGGGGTGCACGCAGGGCCAGCTGCTTAGAGACCCAAGGCAAAGCTTACTCTCTGTGCTCATGAAGACAGCCTCTGCATCTCAAAACTGTACTTGTGCAAGAGCTGGAGTGATTGCCGTTGCACGCAGGAACCTTCCTGTGTATCTCCCAATGCACCAGGCTTTTCTTTGTCTGGCTCCTTGATGGCTAGTTCTCCAGGAAAGAGCTTGGCTTGACTATTAGGTCTTAGTGCGTAATAAATAATGTCAGCAGCGAGCGAGCGCTGTTCTGCAAGCCTTTGCTGGGTTCCCATTAATTGCAAAGGACCTTCTTACATCCTTTGTGTAATCCCATTCATTTTGTTGGCACCGTACGAGGGATGGATTTGGCCTCAAAAATAAAGCAGGTTTCTTTTGCATAATGTATTGTACCATTTGGTCTACATTTTGAAGGTTTATGTGTACTTGGATATTTCTCCCCAGATATGCAGCTGGAGGTACTTTTAAAATAGCAAACAATGAACTGATTCAACTGTCCAAAGCAGTTGTTCCAATTGTGAATTTTGAGGTAAGTTGTTAAGAAAGTGTAAGGTGGGCAAATTTTCAAGAAAGCTTAGGTAAGTTTGTGAGCATTGGAAATGTGTGAAGCCATCTCCAGCCTGGATTGCTTTCTCTACCTCTGCTGTCCTGATGATTTTTGACAAGCTGATTCCATTTCTGGAAAAAGCAGTTCATGAGAGAGAAAGATTTCTCTAAAGAGTCTGTTGTTTTTCAGAAGAGTGAAAATGTGTGCTAACAATTCTGGACCATTGACAAAAGCAAAATCAATACACACGGCCTTCATTTTACAGCCAAGTTCAAATGAATAAATAGAGATGCAGCAAGCTGTTTACTAGGGAGACAAGCTCTGCTCTACATGCCCTTCCAAGCAGGCACACTTACGCTGTTTGCCTTACATGGCTGGTTAATGGAATCAGTCAAATAGTTACAGAGCTCACCGGGCATTTCAAATCTCTCCATCAGCAGTGCTGGCCAAGGGCTGGGAAGCAAGGAGCTATTGTGCAAGATAGCTCAGGGTCTGCAAATCTGTTGCTGTTGCAGAGTTTTGGGGGCATTTGGGAGGATTTTGGTGCTTTGAAGAACCTAGGCTTAATTTCAGGGGGAGTTCATGCATAGAAAACCCCCAGCCTTACAAAAGGCAGGCAGAACACACTCTGTACACAGCCCCAAATGAAGCATGAGCTAACTGCGCTTGCACAGATCCCCGTGAAATGAATGAAGCTGCAGGTAGTGCATCCGTCCAGGACCTAACTCTGCTGTGTGCTGTGGGGTTCCCCCCCTCTCCCCGTGCCTTAAACACTGCAGACCATGAGAAGTGTGAAAATGGAAGGGACATAGGTACAGCCTTCAAAAGCACTATTCATGAGACTTCAGGCTGAGTTTTGTTTGGTCTCTGACCAGGCAGGTAGAGGAATGAATAACCACATGCACAGAAAAGATTGAAACAATAATAATAAAACAACAGCACATTTAAGTGCATTTTTTTTTTCTTGGAGATTTATTTTGTTTTAATAAATCTGACACCAGTCAGGGAGAGAGAAAAGCGTTGCAAGCCCAAAAGGAAAGCAGAGCGCACTGAGCGTGCTTCCGATTCTTGCTCTCTTGAAGATGTTTCATTGTTTGAGCTCTCTCCCCAGACTCAGGAGTTGCTGGGTTCCCCCTCCCCCCTCCCTTTTTTTCTTTTTTTGTTGGTTTTTTTCATTTGTTTGTTTTTTTAAAAAGCGAGCTTACTCGCCCGGTGTGTCTTCCAAGCTTTCACAGCTCTAATAAATAAGGAGCACCTGTAAAACAGTAGCTTGACTTAAGTGAATCTGTACAAAGGAAAATATAGAAATACAGTATATACATAGTGCTCATAGTGCACCATCACTACAAGGCTCTGGTTCAACCTGCTCCCAAAACCGCTGACACGGGCAGAGACACTGCTCCTGCACACTGCTCCTCACTGCCCCGCAGGAGCCTTATAGAAAAGGTGTGCTCTGAACACTCGAGAGTGAACAATTGCTTTATTCGAGTTAGTAAACAGTTACACTGAATCACAAGGTGATCTGACTTTTTTTTTTAATTTTTTTGTTTGTTTGTTATTTTTTTGTGGGTTTTTTTCCTTTTGTGGTTTTTTTTTTTTTTTTTTGCATGGGTTTTTTTTCTTTTTCTTTCCTTTTTTTTTTTGTTTTTTTTTTGGTTTTTTTTTCTATTTGTCAGAATGGGATACTCCACAACTCTCTTACCAATTCAGTGCCAGTATAACATGCTCTAGTGTACTTTTGGACTCTTGGCTACAACTGTACAAGTGCACACAAGTAAATTCTACCCTGTTATCCTCCACCCACTGATTGAGGATCGAATTGCACATTTCTCTTAACCATGACAGGAGAAAGCAAACAGTGAAACAGAATCATGGGGGATCTTTCTCACTTTACCCTTGTTTTCATTGGTTTGTCCATACCATTCTAATTATCATGAAAGGGCTATGCATATGGAGAGATTGTCTCACTGCCTTCCTGGATCACTGAAAACCATCAGGGTTGAAATTTCATCCAAGTCTTTCGTGACGCCCAGCAAATATTCCCCTCAGATTATTTTACACCTTGAGGGAATTTTGGTCTTTATTTCAACACTCTTGCTCTGTTCCCAAATGGGGCACTATTTAGGGGAATTTAAAGAGAAAGCTGAGAAGAATAAACATTTACTGAGTTCTCTTGGCATTCAGTCTCTGAAAAACCACAGTATAAACTATTCATGCTGCTTCTTACATCTGTCAAATCAAAAATTAAAAGCCATAAAAGTGTAACACTGAAAATATGGCATTAGAAAGGATAAAGGTGGCCTTTGTAAAAAATAACAAGGAAAGTATATTAGCCAATAAAATATTCTAACTCTTCATTTAAAAGTGCATCATGGGTAGGACAGAGATGACTCTGAAGCGTTGCTACTCCAGTATTACCCCTTTCCCCCATCAAAACTTGAATAGGTCCAAAACCATACAATGCAAATCACGATTCTTAGTGTAGCAGCAAAACCACAGCAGTTTTTCAAAGGAAAAAAAAAAAGAAAAAAAAGAAAAAAAAGAAAAAAAAATCTGTATCATTGTCCAGTCTCAAATATCTGAACTTTGAAGTCAGAGAGGGAAAAGTACCTATGTTGGTCCATGTGGTTTTTGAAACCAGGGTGAAAATCCCCCCCAGCAAGAAACCAAGAGGCAAAAAGCGTTCCTTGGAGGAGAAGAGGGGTGGTCGCAGGAATGCTGAGCACACTGTGTGGGTCCATGATGTGCTGTCTTCTGGGTCAAAGGCACCCGTGGGACCGAGGCTTCCTCGGAGGGGCTTCGTGACAGGAAGCTGCTTCATTGCTGGACTTTTAGCCAGAGGGGGTGGTGAGCGGACCAGCTGGTGTCATTCGGTGGAGTGACGTGGTTTGCTCTGCTCCCTTTCTCCATGCAAGGTACCCTGTCGGCGAGCGTTCCTGCAAAGCAGACAAGCAGAGGTGGTCAGGGCGAGTGGTGGGAGACTCACTGCAGGTGGGCTGGGCAGTGCCTGAGCTCACATCGCACACAGCCTCACACTGAGACACCAGCCCACAGCTTCGGCCCCGGCTGCCCCTCGTACCACAAGGCAGTTGGTACATGCATCCTCTGAGGCTGCTGGAGAGGGAGATGGAGGAATTCCTGTGATAAAAAGTTGGAAACTGATATAATAATAGTCCATTCTCTGGGTTTCATAGAGCACCTTTCATCCTACAAGAGCACGGGTGAATAACGATACCTTGCAATTATACAGTACCCTTCACCCTTGATCTCAGTGTGCTTTACAGAGATGGGATGCACTGCTCTCTACATCGCATAGGCAGGACAGAAGAGTCAGAGAAGGAGAAGCGTTTGGACCAGGATCTCCCAGCACCTGAGATGGGGAATGCCAGGGCTCTCCAGAGACACCTCCCTGCATGGACTGGTGTGGCAGGGGATCACAGCCATCAGAGCAAGGGACTGACATTGGCTAGCATGACAAACGGAATTCAAATAAAGGCATTTTAGGACCCAAAGAAGTACTAGGCATTACTCTCACTACTCTCACTACTCTCACTTAGGTGAACACATACATTTCCATGGACAACGTGTGAGATGAGCACAAACCGCTCCAGATCCTGTTAGACCAGATCACAGAATTAGGCAAAGAATTTAACTTTCCAGTTTTTCTCTTTTTCTATCCTGGTCCTCATCTCCAAGTCCATTTTCTCCTGTTACCCAAACAGATGTTCTGACTGCTTTTGTTTCCTTTCTTTTCTCCTTTTTTAGGACACAAAGGGATGCATTCCATGGGATGTGTTCAGACAACTCTCTTCTGAAGCCCACAGGTGCTTTGACTGGGTGAACAATACTAGGAGCAAACACAGCCTTATTGATGTGAGGCCTTCAGGAAGCTGCATGATAGCTCCCCTAAAATAAGGTGAGCTTTTGTCAGTGGTCACAACAAAGGCCAAGGTCATGAAAAACTTTGGACTCAC
The DNA here is from genome assembly GCA_039877255.1 of Loriculus beryllinus. NCBI lineage: Eukaryota > Metazoa > Chordata > Aves > Psittaciformes > Psittacidae > Loriculus > Loriculus beryllinus. The sequence continues at coordinate 1,843 of JBCJKH010009724.1, read as the reverse complement.
ATTTTTGAAAACCCAGATCACCTTCTTATCAGTCTAATGCAGCTAACACCACCCCACTGGTTATAAGCTCCTGAAACCTCGGTTTATCAAGGGGCTACTGGGTGATACACCATAGCCTCGTGTGCTTGCTTCCCTTGTCAGTTGGCCATGCAGACTGCCTAGCAGGGACTGTTCTCTTTCTAACACAGCGTGCTTTGGACTCTGCCTCCTTGGATGGGATCTGCTGTCCCTTACAGATTTTGACTGTAACTTTGAAGTACTTATGGTCTTAACTTTTGTTCTGGGTCACATTTTCCTTCTCAGCCTGGTCCATGACCTTCCCTTCACAGTGGCTCCTCTGCGATCTCCCTCATCACTGTGCTTGTATCCCCATGCCAAACCTCCATCGTTCTCAAAGCAAAGACTGGAAGGCACATTGAATAGATTGACCAGCATAAACTCCCCGAGCACAGGGACCACTGTATCTAGGTTAAGGAGCAGCATTTGGGTTTTCAGGCAATGTGCCCAGCAGGACCAAGCAGCTTTGTGTGTACAGAGAGCTGTGGACAAGAACTGAGAACTGGGAGGTATCCACCAGCTAAGTACTCCCCATTAAGTATACAACTGCTTTCTGTCACTTCTTGGCTTGAAATCTTGCTCTGAGATTAACTAAAAAGGCCAGCAGAGAAAATAAAACCTGTAATGTCTCTATGAAACCTCATTCAGTGCTTTAGGAATTTTGCCTCCTCCTCTCTTTCTATACATCAACAGAAACAGATTTCCATCCCTCACTAATCAGTCGCAAATGGCACGGCATAGCACCAGCTGATAAGTGATTTGGGAGGGAGGGCATAAAGTTCACTAGCTCTCTGCCTGGAGCAGTCAGCTGGCTTTGTAAGTCCTGTCTATTATCCTTTACTGCAGATAGATTCAGTGTAACAGAGTATGCAGATTGGAGAGAAGGACCTTCCATGGTGATTGGCTCCTATGGCAGTAATTGTGTTTGATGAATGCATCTTTGTAGCAATCAAGTGACAAAATAAAAGCCCATATCAGGCATAGCATGCAAAGTTCTATAAAGAAATGAGAACACACTGGCCATCACCACTTCACAGATAGATGTTACACACCTCGTGCCAACACTAGCATGCGTGACCAGCACAATAAAGTCAGCTATTTATATCTCCCCAAAAAGACAAATTAGTTTTTAAGAGAGTGACATATGTTCTTCACCCCCGGTGAACTTGTCCTCAACACACATCAAATGTTGCTGATCAGACACAAAAAATGCATCAGCCACAGAAGAATTTTCATGAGCATAAAGCCATGGAGTTGAGCTTACATGAGTTGCACTGAGGTAAGCATACTGGATGTTGCCTGCTTTTCAAAGCTAAGCAGAGCTGGGCTGATCCTGGGGTGGAAGATCACCTAGCAGTCAGAGGTAGGCTGCAGTTAACCCCAGGAGGCAGCATGGAAAAGATGACAGAAAGAGAACAAGTAGGTATGTTCATTTCTGCCCTACTGTCTGTGCAGGGCAGGGAAAGGAGAGTAACTCAACTGGATGATGACCCAGCTCAAGCAGGTAACTTCGAGGCTCATCTGTGCAGGCTTGATGGTGACACAGTGTTCCCCTGAACAGTAGGTGAGAGCTGCACTGATGCCTTCTGTGGCTGTTAGTCATAACCTCAGCAATGGGCAGCTATGACACAGGCTGCACCAACGCAGAGCTTCCTCGTTGGTTTATGCCCTGACAGGTGAGGATTTAAGTGCTAGTTTATCAGGACAGATTGGCAGCTAGGGCAATGCCTCCCCAGCAAGTTCCTTCCTCCCCTCCTGCAGCTAGCCAGCTCTTTCCAGGTGCCAC
>JBCJKH010009723.1:0-24451 GCA_039877255.1 Loriculus beryllinus | reverse complement strand
TATGACGGGGGGAATGGCTTAAACTGAAAGATGGTAGATTAGATATTAGAGGGTAGATTAGATATCTGGAAGAAATTCTTTACTATGAGAGTGCTGAGGCACTGGAACAGGCTGCCCAGAGAAGCTGTGGCTGCCTCATCCCTGGCAGTGTTCAAAGCCAGGTTGGATGGCACTTTGAGCAACCTGGTCTAGTGGAAGGCGTTGTTGCCCATGGCAGGGCGGTTGGAACAGGGTGGTCTTTAAGGTCTCTTCCAACCCAAACCATTCTATTTCAAAGCTGCTATGACATTTATTTATTTTTAATCAATAACTGGAAGCAACATGGCTCCAATAGATACATTTAAATATAAAGTAATGCAAAAGCTTCTGAAGATGATGAAAAGATAAGTGAAATATATTCCCATGTATATTAGAACATTAGGAAAATTGCTAAATGAAAGAAAAATTCTTTTTTTCCACAATTAAAAAAAATTGTTTGAAAAGCTAATTTAATCTATTTTTTTTCATAACTAATTACCTGAATTTTTAACAAATAAAAATATGGGTGTGAGAACAATGCTTCTGGAACTGAGTAAGAATTTATCTGCATGCATGAACATAAAAAGAAAGCTTGTGATTATAGTATAAATACAGAACTTTCATAGAAAACTTAGTGTTGTATTAAGAATGCCAATCTGAATATTGAAAGGAACAGCAGATGTTAAAATACTTAAGAAGCAATAGTCTGTTTAAAGAATGTCCAACAAGAGGAGTGCATTGCCTTTTATAATTATTAATAGTGGTTATTTACTAATTAAGACTTTTTTTTTCTGTAGACTTTACATTGCTTGAGGCTGACACACAAAGTCACTGGAATTTAGGGTTACCCATTACTCGGTTTCTATCAAGTTTAAACTTATGCACAAGGCACCTGTAACCAAGCATGTGGAAAAAGTTCGCAGTGTGAAGAACAGGAGATGCACTCTATGAAACTTATTAGTCCCTGGCCTAATACCACATCTGTAGTTTTCACAGAGTGTGTGTACACACATGGACTGTGTCTGCGCACTATCAGAATGACAGGCAAGGAACACAGAAACAGTCACCATATGGTATCAGGCAGTGACTGAATAAGCCAGCTACAAAGTTGTAAAAGAGAGAACATGGGTAAGCTTTATGGGACACGTCTGGGTCTACTGCACGTTAAAAAAGTAAACGCAGAAGTCAAGCAGAAGTCTATGAACCTAAGTGGCATTCCTCTCCCTGCCCCCTCCACTATCCCCTCCAACATTTTTAGGATAAAATGTTGATATCTGGGTCAGGAATTCAACTTTGGACAAGTCTATCTTACATGAGAGTAAACTTTCAGAGGCTGAAATGTCAGGCAGTTTATTAATACTGACTTATTGGCAGGAAGTCTGGGAGTGAGCATCATGAGCAAACAGATGACAAAGACTTCCATATGAATGAGTTCTTCCATATGAAATGAAAAAATCACAGAGGAATTCTTCTCCCATAAGTGCAGAAATTGCTCCTCCCTCCTTCTCACCACACAAAAAATAAAGCAAAGGAAATCCTAGTTAATGTGGAAGGGAAAAAACGAGAGGAGGAAGTTTACAATAAACTTTGTGCCTTTTTTCTTAGTTTGAGAATAGTAAAATAAAAGCATGATTGACAGAACAGTTCTGACTTACGACCACAAAGCTACTGGTAACCTCAGTGTCAGCAGTTAAAGCGCAAACTGGAGATGACTTTTCTCTTCCTCAAGTTTACCTTCAGTGTTTCAGAGCAAAGGGATGCAAGACAAAGTAACAGCCAGAAAAAAGAACATGAAGGTGGAAGCACAAAATATAGTACTGGCAACAGCATACAGGAATATATTCTAAATTTGTAAGAGAGGAACTACTAGAAAAATCTGAGTAAGGCTCTCCATATTTGCAACTGAAGTATACTGGGGTGGGGGGGAGAAACAACAACTAAACAAGGCCCCAAGTCAGCCTACACTTTTTTCTACAGTTTGGAGACTCAATGAGAAAAACAATTTCTTATTTCAGCTGTGAAGAACTCAGCTGGTATAAGAATTTAAAAAAAAAATATTCTGGTTTAGAGCAGACAAAAAGGAGACTTTTCAGAAATTTCAGTCTAAAGGAACAATTAAACCAGTTTACTTTCCTAATGGATATTTTGTGAAATATGTGAAAATACTCCCCAAATAATAGTTTTTGTTGCTCGGTAAATGGATGGTGAATGCCAATTTCATACATTGACCACACTTTTTTTACCTAACCAGCTGTTTTTTAGTCTAATCCCAGAAATCCACCTTAAGATACATGATTTATGAAACATAACAGAACTCTAAACAAGCTGATTTCTGGAAAGATCAAAGTGACTCTCTGCAAGTTTAGAAATAACTACTTTTTCATAGACTTGTAAGGAAATGGCAATGCAGAACAGGCTTTAGTAGGAAGAATTTCAAGCCACCTAGAAATGCTTCTGAATGAACAAAAGTAGGGAGACAAATCAAAGACGAGGTTTCTAAAAAGAGAGAGGAGAATGACTTCTCACAAGATGGGTAGGGGATGTTGCCTCTAGAACTGAAGATTAGAAAAGCAATCACAGTGGAAGAGTCTGAAGTGGTGCTCAATGGAGAAACACTGAAGGCTAGAACTTTACTTCTAAATTAGCATATTCAGACCCATGTTTTCAAGATGCAACTAGGCTCATTTCAAAACAGAGTAACTCACGTGCAAATCATTTTGTGTCCAACTGCATCAAGTACTCCAGCTTCAATTGACTTACCTCCCATAATTTTAGATTGGCAGTTGATAAATTCTGGCTTCTTGTCTGTAAGGTATCGCTGACAAGTGTGATGTAGAACCTGAAAAAATGTGCACTTTTCTGAAGCTGTGCTTGCTACCCATTGGTCAAAAGCATTTTCAAATAGTAGATCAAATTCTGGGGAATCCTAGAAGAAATAATAAAAATAAAAAAAAAATAAAAATCAACACTACTATGATTCCAGTTTTATAAATGACTTGGGAAAAACAGATCTATTAATTTTAAAAAAGTATTATGTTGGAAAAGCAGAAAGGTCATGCAACGTAACACTGTCATGGGATTATTTTTCCTTCATATATTTTTGGATGCAAAAAGAACAGACAGGAAGGCTTTTTCTTGCAGGCATTTTTAGTGAGGAATATTCACCTATGAAAAAATACCTGAAAACTAAAAATCATTTAAAATTGGAATCTCATTCTCGTAAGAAATATGACATTTTAACTATGTATCTACAAACACATATTTATCTGTCTTCTGTATTATGGATTTGTGCCTTAGCACAAAATCTACTTTCATGTTATATCTTAAGAAGATGTGCTTCTGCTCTTAATGGCAAACCAAAGAAGGAAAACAAACATCAATTTAGTTTTGTTAGTTATTGTGTTTAACGTATTATCATAAAGTTTTGCATAGGTCTCCGGGTGACATGAACAAAAGAGCACTTCCAGAAGAAATAACAGCCCAGCTCTATAACATGCAGCAACTACCAAAATAAATGGATTTACGCAAGAAGTACTGCTATATATTTAGCAGTATTTGCTAAACACCATTTTGTAATCTAATCTATTAAATGCTTTTTTTGAATTGATGACACTAGGAATTCACAGCAAGACAAGTTTGAAAGGAACATGTCTGAGTTTAAGAACTTGATAGGACTTTCAATCTGAGAGCATCTCAAGTATCTCATTTACATAGCTGCACAGCAGATGCTGGGAAAGCATCTATTCTCATATCTATTATCTATTTTTAATTGCTCTCATTTTCATTGTCCCTTCACCCAGAGAAAATATAATTCCAACTCCTGCATTTCCCAGGACAGTGGCCAAAGGGCTTCTTTTTTGTACAGAAGACTGTACTGGGTGTTAACAGAATTTGGTGCCCTATGTCAGGATGCTTAGGATGATCAGAGCATAGCTTTGAACAAACCAAGGGGGGTAGTCACAAACACTTTCCTGTACAATGAACATAGTTAAGTCATTTTGTGATCACTTAATATAAGCGACATTCCTAAATTCTGATTTCGCGTATTTACTACTGAGGATTTGTATTTATGAGCTTATTACATGTTAGCACGACTTTGTCTTGAGAGATCAAGGTGGACTGTATATTCCACATTGAAAGAATAATCCCAGAACTAGTCAGGGAAGGCGAAGCAGGGGGGAGGGAATGTTGCTTGTTTGTTTCATTTTTGGTGTTTTGTTTGCTTGGTTTGGTCTAAATTAGCTTTCGCATGTCACTAGCAACTAAACCACACCACCACCCTTTGTACAAAAAGGTAGGAAATGCGGAAAGATCTGAGGACAGGACTACACTAGAAAAAAATGAGAGGTTCACAGTATTTCACAAACTTGAACTTCAGTAACCTCTCATGTCCTTGCTTTTACTTAATGCTCTATCTTACAACACAGCTGCATGCCAAAAGGGACCCCAAGAGGCTTATAGTTGAAGACAAGGCAAACAAGGCTCTTATTTTTCTCCTTACAAAGAAGAGAGTAGGAAGAAAAGTAGGGAAAGGCAAGAAGAAAGAAAACCCATATGAATATAAGCTTTGGCCTCCTCCCACCTTTCCCATTAAAAATCTCTTTCACATATTGCATCGATTTATTTCTTTTTTTAGAATTTGGATTTAAACCTATCCTGACTTTCCAGATGCCTTTTGAATAGTGAGAGAATGCCTGACTCACAAATCAGTTATACAAGAGCTTAGTTTTCTTCTTTTAGAAATGTTCAAACTCACCCGATTAGGGTCTATACCATTGACCTGGCGAAGCTGCTCGAGCATCCACTGTGTTCTCCTGACAAAAGATGTAGAGCCTTCAAATTGCTTTACCTTTGTAATAGATGCTTGAGCTGGTTTCTTGTTTGTCACTAAACATATAAAAGAAAAAGCATGTAACTGAAATAGGCTTAATGTTTCAGGAACATGACGTTTAGTTCACTTTAACAGTAGCTGGTTTAATGGTGTGTTTTCTATAACGTCCCACAAAGTAAACATGTCACTGATTCTCAAAGGGCATGGTAGAACACATGCCCTTTTCTGGATAACGTACTGAAAACCATGTTCCCCATTGTCAGAATGATGGTACGATGCCCAACAAATATTACTGAAAATCAGATATATTTTAGGCATTATCAGCTTAAGTAGACAATACCCTGTAAAAAAGAGAACTACAACAAAGGTCTTGCCATCTGCTTTTTTACAATCATCTTACTATTCTTTTTTCCCCATACTATTTAGCAGAGGTTTCTCACACTCAGTCTCAATTAATTTCTTCTTGGAACTCAAGAAAGGAGAACCCACACATACAAAAAAAGGTGTGTGTGTGTAGAAGACATCTCCACTCTACACTGATATGGCACTACAAAAAAAGTATTATTGGAAGTCACTTCTGTCTGCTATTAAATACTACCAGTTAAAGAAGGCTTTTAAAATAACTAAGATTTGAATAAGACCGCTTGGTTCTGTGTACCCTTTTATCCAAATAGTCAGGAAAGCTAAGAGGTTGCCCATTCAGAAGATGCATGATACATGAACTTCTGCACTCAGGGGTATAGTTATACAGTAAGTAAATATTGGTATATCATCTCATCATTCCATAATGTTAAAAAGTTAATGTGTCTCACTGTTCTCATTCATTACTTGTTCAAATAATGAAAATTTACTAATGCACAGATCACTGTCTGGATATTAAATGTACTTTGGAACAGATTAGGACAAATGCACATTAATATAAAAAGCTTATTTCAGTATCTCAGACTTATATATTTTCAGTTTAGTGTGTCTGTACATGTAAGAGTCCAATCACCTTTAAGAGAGCTTAATTTGAGAAGCAAAAATTAATTTCCAAGGAAATTTTAGTAGGAAAAAGAATAAAATAAAAAAATCTGATATTAACAGACACATGGCAGACAATTGTTTTTAAGAAGTTACACTGAAGTAGAAAGCATGATGTAAAAACTAGCTGAACTCAATAGATTGAACAGATTATTAATAAGAAAGTAATAAAAAGATTGCCAGAAGTCTCTTTATCAGCAGTGGAAGCACTAAGAACCAAATCAGTGCAGTGCAAATTCAGAATCACATGTTAAACAGTACAGAACAGAGGAAATAACACAGTATCAGAAAGGTACCAACAAAATTAAATTAGAAAAACTATTGAAACACAAAGACTAGATATTACTTAGAAGTGATATTAATATTAAAGATTCTTCGACTGCTCAATAACCTATGTACCCAAGCCTAACAATAACAACAAAGTAGAGGTGACAGGCATCCTATCCATACTTACACAGTATATACACAGGTTCTGCTTTTGCTGCAAATTTATATAGCACTGTGTAGGAAACAAATTTAAAGTTACACAAGCAGACCACAAACTTATGTCGTTACCTTCCCTAAATACAGCCTAACATTTGTCATGTCTTTTTTGTTAACTCCAGTGACCACTCTGGCAGGTTCTATAGCATTACACTACACCAAGTTCCACATATTATCTGCAAAGCAGTATTAACAGAATGCTATATAACAATGGCTCAAGTTTTGTGGTCTGCGGATTATTCCTTTTCCAAGAGAAACAGGCAATAAACTACTGCTGAATGAGGCATGTATTAAAAAGAAAATATGCCCAATACTATACAGAAGCCACACAGAAAATTAACACTAGTAACAAAACAAAGCATTCAAACCTAGAAAGCAATAGACAGACAAATCATTTATCAAGTGCTATACCCTCCTCTTACTCCCTCAGTCTCATGGAAAATCAGTTAAGACATTAAAGTTTAACACAGCAAACTTCTCACTACTCTGAAGTCTTCTATAAGACATACATTCTAGAGCTCTTGAAAACAGTGGTCATTGAATATTTCAATGTGAAAATATCAAATTTTACAGATATGTTAGTTAAAACACCAAATATCTAATCTCAGCATCAGCATCTCCAGACTTCCCCACATAGTACTTTTAATAATCAATGATCAATAGCTTTGTTTTCAGCTGGAGCCATCAGTCCTTTGTACTTCTGCAAAAGAAGATCACATTAAGTGCCTGAACCTCACCAACTCTACTGGTGACCAACTATAAAAACATCTTGATTAGATGACTTTCTCTATCACCCACCACACAGTAAACTCTGGCAGAGTCCAAGAGGGCTGCTCTACACTGGAAGAGCTCATAAGGATCTTGGGTATCTCAGCTGTTCTAGGTAGAAATTCAGTCTCAAGTTAGCTAACGTGATCCTCCTGGAAAAACAGGAGTTTTCCTTTTAGGTCTCACACTTATAATTACTGCGCACAGCCAAACAGATCTAGTTGCATTTCACCTCTTGTGTCTTGGCATTTCAGGAAAAAGCTAGCACTTCTCAAACATTCAAAAAAAAAAAAAACCAAACCAAAAACAAAACAACCACCAAACAAAAAAACCCAAAAAACCAAACCAAAAAACCTTAAACAAAAAAATAGCTACCCAAACCCCCACAATATACACTTTAAAACCTTCATTTACTCCATGACAGCTTGACAGTAATACAGCAGTCATTACATCTCTGTGAAACCCTTTGGCAGCTGAGAAAAACCATCCTTTCTAGCTGCTCATTATGTTGCTTTGCAAACTAGAACACTTCCACACAAAATACTGAGTGGGTGCTACCCTACAAACATGTAAAAAGTATATTCTTAAATCTGAAAAAAAATTAGAAGCAGTTAAATGCTCCTAGTCACACGTCCTCTGACAAGTCATTCAGATGAGTTAGCTAAAATCTTCCACACACATTAGTGACCTTAAGGAAATAAAAGATAATATTCAAGTTATGATTCAGTTTTAGGTGGGATTGTTTTGTTTCCTTTGGCTTTTTTTGTTTGTTTGTTTATAACAGAACTTAACATTATGCCTTCAAAATATGAAGCTGTAGTAGTGCGGACAAATCATATTTATTTGGAGCCCATCAATAGATGGTAGGTCCATATGGTTTTTCTGTGTGTCATCAGATGCAAATAAGGAAGCTTTTTTATTTTCTATTTATATTTTATTTTTTTAAATAAATTTTAAATAAATTTTTAAATAATTTTTTTTATTTTTTTGGTAGAGAAAGAGAGAAAGAAAGAAAGAAAGAATGTGAGAAAACAGCTACAGCAATTTATGATGGAAGACACTGAGATTTGGTTTTGGTTTTGTTTTTTAACACTATATTAACATACATAACATTTCTTCTGTGACTGAAGACATCATTAATCATTTTGCATTGTAAATGGAAAGTTACAGTATTAAGCTTCAAAGAGATTGTTAGGACTTGAGAGGCATGTATTAAAAGTGAGATGTTTCAAAAGCAGATCAGAGAATATGAGGCAGAATAGTCAGTTTAGAATCAGCTTTAGAGAATGCTGTGACAGTCAGAAAAGTCACTGTTACCATGTGGAACACACTAAAACAAATGTATCTGAGTTCCAGACCTCAGTTAGAATCCAGTACCACATGCATGTCTAGCATCTTAAAACAGCAAATCAATGCAGCTCTTCACACAGAAAGCTAAGGGAGACTGAAGCCCAATCTGCAGTCCAGAATATATTTTATTTTTACTTTTTCAGTCTTCTAAGGTACCTTTACTTGAATGCAAAAGATAGAATACTAAAATGTTTAATTTCTTAAATATCTACCCCAAAATACTTGGCTGTGAGAAGCATCTTGAAAGCTCTAAAGCACTGTACTATGAACTTCTATTTGTTTTAATCAGATTTGAAAGGTATATTTAAAAAGCAATGTCTGTCCTTGAAGTCTTGAATCTAGGTATCTGTGCTTGTTTTGGATGCTCTTTAAATTTGGACCTGTGCATTTAATAACTCATACTCTAGGTAATTAGGAATCTTATGACAAATTGCTTGACCGCCTCACAAAAGTTCTTGTCATATTGCAGTGTATTTCTACAGTGCTGAATGACTGAAGTAGTAACAGAAGACAGAAATTAAAAAGTGCGGAGACTTGAAGCAGGCAATGACTTCTTACACTGTAACAAGGGGTTTTTCTTAATTGAGGCACTGCACAGATTACTAAATCATGCATCCTTAATTTTTATTACTGTTGTGTCATGAGCTTTTTAGGAAAACAAACAAAAACAAATAAAACAAACAAAAAATAATAAAACAAACACACCAAAAAAACCCAAACATCCCCCTCAAAAGGAAGAAAGATCATTAAAAAAAGTATTTTCTTCTATGAAATTATTTCATTTGTCAAAATGACAGACTGAGACTTCCAAGTGGGCCTGCAGAAGTCTACTGAAGGCACTGGCTATCTGAGTAGCTCAATAAAAAAATATTCATCAACCTAATGTTAGATCAGCATAATTATGTGTATGTCAAATCCTGTATAGTGGATACTCATCCCTCAACTCATAAATAACCAATGTTGCAAAGTTCACCAAGCTGGCTGTCAATAATTAATGGTGGGGGAAAAAAAAGAAGTCTTTAGAATGCACTAAACATTGTTAAAAAAGATCTCTGATGAAGAAAAAGTTGAACTCAGCAGCAAAGTGACATGACGTGATTTCATGGTTACTTTGTCTAGAATTTAATCTTTCCTATCCTCTTGAAGAAACACTGACCTAAAGCAAAACTATTCTTTCCTCAGAGAGACTAACTCTGAAAACAGCCAGGAGTTTCCTAAAAAGTTTTTTTAGCAGGTCAGAATAAAAAGAGGGTACTTAAGAGCAGCAGCACATCTTAGTTTAAAATATTATTTAATATCAATACAGATTTTATTAGGAAATAGATAAAATCATGGATTTGTGGTAGAAATGTGTATTTTTTCAAGCCAGTTCTTAAGGAAAAGAAGGTTATGAACAGACTGTGAAAGAAATAATTACTGCTCTACACTTTCCAGTTCTGTAGAGTTACACATTGAAATGCTGTCTTCTCCCTCCAGACTTCTGTTTGTGCAATTACATCTAATTCTCATCCTGCAAGTCCTTTCACTCCCCAGCCACCAAGGAGAAAACATCTCTCAAACTTGCAAAAAGCTCATTGACTAAAATTCTGACAGTCACATACACAATCCTAGCCGGCTATGGGTATCAGTTAGGCTGATCTGCAATTTCTGACCATTGAAAAAACAGTGGCACTTCTGCTTCTACATCCAATTGCTACTCAATTGTGCAACATGTTTTGTTTTTGTATTCAGAGGATGAAACACAAGTAATTTGTGGAAATGACTCAGAAGCTTGAGGAAACCCAAGACTAATTTTCTTTTTTCTTTTTTTGCTTGCAAGTATCAAAGTAGAGAGTTTCAATGGAAAGACAACATCAAGAGATCTACAAGGACTGACTCTCATTTGCTATTCTCACCTACATAACTTCAAAGCAAAGGTCAAGAAAAGAAGATTTATCTCTATTCCTCTAACATTTGAAGGAGCTTATATCACAAGAACAACCTGACTAATTGAATTCCTCCACATTTCAAAATCTGTTTTCTTACAAAAGCAAGGAAAGCAGGACTAGGGAGGGGAAAGGACACTAAATAACAAATCCCTCAACTCTAAAGATAGTAAAAGCTTACACTATTACTGTTCTGCAATGCTTCAAGGTAGCCTAACTATCACTGTTCAGGCCACACAGTCCTATAAGAGAAGTATGGTCCTGGAAAGCAACTTCCAGAATTTCCAGAAGCAGCTTCCCAAGAATCAGAAAAATGCAGCTACAGATTAAAAAAATGGAGCAAATGGATACATTCTGACCTACTTAGGTAGAAAAGAATAAGCACCAAGTATGTGAACTGTCTTAATTTCAGGAAAAAACATTTCAAGTCTGCTTCACGTGATGAATGCGAGCTTTGTGGTCTATCAACTCCAGCTTGAACACCAAGATTTGTAGTAATTCATGTTTCCTCAGACAAGTTTCAAGGAAAGACTGATTTAATGTGGCATCTAAATTAATTCTAGAACTTTGAGCCTTCTCATTCTGGTTGTCCACCTGCTAACTCCAGGAACCTTCATACCTGCCATGGTTTCTAGGCCTCGGTTATGTATACAAAGAGATGCTCTGAGAAGACAGTGTAACTGGAATCCAGACTTATATTTGCCACTCCAGGATTAATCTGAGGTACAGAGAAAAAAAAACCCAGCCCAAACCAGAGGTATGACTGCAGCAGAAGACAGCTAACCTCAGTGAAAAATAAACAAAAAAAGTTAAAACTGGGGCAGGTTTAAATTTCCACTTGCTGGTCAAAGCCTGCCAGGTGTCAACTTGTCTGCTGGGGCCTGACTTCCACGAACTGCATTTCCTACTTTTGCCCACACTTCCTCTCTCCTTCCTTTGATAATGCTTTTCTCATCATCTGAGATGCAAGCAGCTGACGGCACACAGAAGCTGCACAGTTCCCGCCTTCTCCACTTGTCAAATAGGACAAGAGGATATCAGTGGCCCTACATACACAACATTTTTAGCAAAAAATTAATTCCTGTTTCTTTAGGCACATCATGTTTTCACATCAAACTGGGAAACATTAAAACAGTAGTTTCAAAATATTGTTGTACTTCAAAAACAGAGGCAATCTAGTCGTAAATCTAAACTTATACTGTTTTTCCCCAAAGCCCTTCCCTATAGTTCAAATAACAAACACTTTCCATCATGTCTACTTCAATCAGCACCTACTGGCAGCAAGAAGCTGCCAGCTTCACTCTCACTGCTTTCCAAATAATGTACGAAATATGTATCTCAGTTAAGGTTTATTCATACACTGCTCAAAATACAGTTCTCTGTAATACAGTAATATCTTTTTCTTTCTACATACAAGTTCTTATCTGCTGAAGAGTAAAACACAAATCAAATACCAAAAAAGAACAGTTACGCTGGAAATTCAGATTAAGGCGTATGTGTTATCTTCCCAAGATGAAAGACAAAACAATCTTCTGGTGCCTTCAAGTGAAAGAAAAATTGCTTCGGGTTGCATTTTTTTTTAATTTATTTTTTTTAAGTGTAAGACACCATGAAGTGCTACAAGCCTGCCTGAGAGCCTGTATATTTTCCAAACATACCACTGTACATTAATAACAAACTGCTGCTTATAGGCAGAGTGCCTTGCCTTTTGGGTTTGCATCTAGCTTTCCACTATATTTAGTTTTCACAGAACCATGTAAATGCATGCCCTTAAAAATAGTTTTTATGCCTGTGCAAACACTTTAAGCCCCCAACATACCATATATATATTTCAGTCCTTACAGTTTCTTGACTTATTTTTCATTCCTACAATTTTTTTAAAGCTAGAAAAATAGAAGTACTGCAGTTATTAATAATAAGCTTGCTTAAATTATTCTTCATATACCACAGCAATACAGTTTAAGGTATTGATACCAAAGCAACTCTTGTTCACATTGGCACGGTTACATAGACAGATGCACTGAACAGTGGAAAAAATGGCAGACTTCATTTTATAGCCAGAGAGAAAGCTTCTGCTCCAAATATTTGTAAAAGAATCTTATTAAACACATATTCACTTCCAGAATGATGAGTGAACTTTCAGGTTTTGTTGTAATTGCCTTTTACTATTCCCCTTTACAACATAGCTAACTTTCAACTTTTCCCACCTCCTTTTTCCTGCATATGGTCAGATGCATTTGAAGATTTTTGAGATATTTCTAGCAAAATAAAGAAAATATGAGTTAGGTTAAAACCCAGTGCAGAGATATTTCTAGCAAAATATAGCAAATATGAATTAGGTTAAAACCTACTCCAGAGGACAAGATCTGCCAAGGCACTGTAACTGCATAAGATGACAACAGGCATTCCAGTCAAGTCCCAGGGAAGATGCATGACTTCCTTACAACCTAGGGACCAAAATCTTCATCAGGGACCTCTCAACCAGTGCAGAGCTCCTGCTGATGCTGGCCTACAGCACTCTACATTAGTAGTTCACCTTGTTCTGAGATGGTAGAGCCTCACCTCTTGAGTTGAACGTATTTGGTAACTGAGTATTTCAGCCCACCATAGCATATGCCCTTCTGTATTAGTAGGGATCATCTACAGCTACAGTCTTTGTTCTCTTGTACTCAAAAGGCAGGCAACATCCTACACAGACTCTGTTGAACAGGACACTTTAAATATCCTTGTGAGCATTTATGCACACTTCAGAAAATCCCACTTCAAACTAGTTTAGAAATCAAGGCTGAAGATACAGACCACAGTGAATGTATGTGTGGGTGGCGTGAGATACTCCTTTTATCACATTCTGATCACTTCAGTACCCACAACTGTTAAAGTCAATACCACAAAAGCACTTCTAATCTTATTAAGTGGAATTTGGCATAATTCCCACACAAGATAACAGATGTGAATCTGCATTCAGAGAGTACACTAGGAATTATCTCACCAGCCTGAAAACAATGTTTGAACTTCACAACGAGTTTAGTGAGGGGCAGGAAGGGGCTCTGGAAAATTAAAGTTTGAACTGGTTACTCAGTAACTCACACAAAAAGTATGGTATTAAGAAATAGTTCTCCATTTCTAAGTTTGTTTAAGATAACTTGACAGGTTTCAGATTCTGGAATTAAGATCCTACAGTCTGTCAAGACCCTGCTGCAAAAGAGTAGGGTGTTTACTGGAACATTTAAAGTGATTTATAAACCAGTGCTGTTTTGCTGATTTTGCTCTGAATCAATGACCTAAAACATAGTAGACGAGCCTAGTACTTAAGAAAAGTCTGCAAACAGCAGATACAAGAAAGGACTCCATTAAATCTCCTCAATGCAAACTTCCAGGCTTTTACTACACAATGGCATAAGTCAAAACAGCAGTGGGTAAATTACTCTATATTCTCATGACCCAAACTTTCAGATGGATAGAATTCTACAAAAACCTTCACATCTGTATGGGGCATGATAATATCCAAGTATCAAGGTAAGCAACTGAAGAAGGCTGGTAGACTTTGACCACCTCAGATTATGAAGAAATTAAAACACATACGTACATACCCCAAACTAACAAAGCCCTCAGAAACATCTGTGGGGAAGTACAGAGGTGACTAAAGGAAAGGACAAGCAGGAAGAAAAACAACTAAGTGGGCCAATGGCTGCAAGCCCAAGCTATCATCACACATTTTAACGGAAGCCAGTTATTTAAATCCTGTCTATTACAAAAAAACCCAAAACCAAACACAAAACACCAAAAGCCAAAAAACCCCAACAAAACCAAACAAACCAAACAAGCAAAAAAAAACCCCAAAACCAAAACATAATGAAATGCAGTATTGCAACCTATGAAGTACTTTACCCACAATACATTTATGCAGCAGAAGCCAGATATGCAGCTTTTCTTGCATCTTACTGGTGGAACTCCAGTGATTACTGTGAAGGGATATTTTTATATAATGACTTTTCCACTGTCTGAATTATTTTCTGTAGACAACTAAAATGAAATAGAGCAAGCAACACACACAGTTCAGACAGCACTTAGTCTCAAACGCAAAAGTAGGAAAAAAACCCTTGAAAACATGCATATTCTTAATATTTTGAACTTGATCTAAATTCATACGAATATTAGTACTACCATTATTAGGTCTGGGATAACAATCATGTTATGTGTTTTTTACAAAAATACAAAGTACTTTTTACATATCAAGTAATGATATCCAGTATCCAGTAGTAGTCCAAAGAGTAATTTTTTCATACATATATGAACATTCATATGTGACATATGAATGAACAGACTTTTGAAATGCAACCTTACTCCCCAACATTTTAGCTGCTCTAAAAAGTGTGAATGCAACAAATTACCTCTAGACACTAATTTTCACAAATTAAGATATTAAACACTCTTAAGAGAGTTTAGAAGTAAGACCAAAATCATCCATAGTACAGAATCTTGTGCAGTGTTTCATGGACAGTTCAGCAGACAGCAACCTTGACACTCTTCTAATGCCCATCACACTTCTGGAAACCAGTTCTCTGCCTATCTGCAACCAAGGGTTTACAATGCTTGAAAACGCTTGAGTTCAGTGGGTAAGTCATCTTCTTCAATGGTGTCAACCAGTAAGCATTCTGTGACATAACGCACAAAATAAACAGAAACTTTCTTAAACCTTCAGATAATTTAAGCCATAAGGAATATTCGTGAAGAGACACAGTATGGTCTCTTGTCAAGATGTTCACTACTATTTACATGTCGTGTTCAACAACAGCGTTTTAGGGTCAGAAATCACCTCTGCTGTGCTGGTTTTCGTTGGGATAATTTTCTTCATAATAGCTACTATGGCGTTATGTTTTGGATTTGTGCTGAAAAAAGCGTTGCTAACACATGGATATTTTCGTTATTGCTCGGCAGTGCTAACACAGGGTCAAGGCCTTTTCTGCTTCTCATTCTGCCCTGCCAGTGAATAGGCTGGGGGGGCACAAGGCACCAGCAGGGCACACAGGTAGGACATTTGACCCCAACTGACCAAAGGGATATTCCATACAACACAATGTAATGCTCAGCATATAAAGCTAGGGCAGAGGAAGGAAGGGGGGGTGGGGGGACACAGATGGACATTCACAGTGATACCTTTTGTCTTTGCAAGTAACTGCTCAGGTGTCACGAAACTGCTTTCCTGGCAATGGCCGAACACCTGCCTGATGATGGGAAATGGTGAATAATTTCTTTAGTTTCCTTGCCCTACTTATTAAACCATCTTTACCTCAATCCATGAGCTGTCCTCGCTTATTATTGATTATCTACCTTATCCTGCTGTGGGGAGAATGAGTAAGCAGCTGTGCGGTGCTAAGATGCTGGCTGGGGTTAAAACATGACATCCACTTGTATGCCAATTTCATTTGCAAAGCTCTTTGAGAACATGAGATAGAAGGTAATATGTGAGTTATATTTAAAATTTTGAGATCTTTAAGAATAAGAATAATGATTTAGAAATCAAGAAATTAAGACTCTAACAAGGCTAACTTAAAAAGTGCTAAAAAGAAATAATAAATCCATCTAACAGAAATAATTGTCTTGGTGAGCTGGGACCTAACACTTAAGTTGTGCATTTACCTTTTATTCTTTTCACTATGCTTTATTCTTCTGCTCCATTTTATATTGGTACATTAATGGCATTTCTTAAACTGCCCTTTTTTCTTTCAACTGTTGATTTATTGCAGCTACCCACTGAGCTTGTTTCACTTTGTGAACAAGCTGAAAGTAATTTAAGTGTCTAGAAACTAAAGTATATGTGTAGTTTGCTACTTGTACTATACCAATGCTTACTTTAAGGCTGACACATCAAAAGGCCCTACCACAGTAAACTGGGAGCAAACAGCCACAGGTAACACCAGAAGAAGGTGCTATTTATTTGAAGATGCAATGTATATATAGCATTCAGTTACTGTATGCTGTATCTTAAGCTACCTGACATATGAAATACTGTGTACAGTTCCTCTTACGAACATAAAAGATTTCACTGTAACAGACCAGATCAGAAACTAAAAAGTAAATAATCAGAATCTGAATTGTTACTACTATTAAAGTCCTCTGCAAAACACTGAACACCTCTGTAAAGAACACCCCTGTAAAATTTGCTTTTACAAGCAAATCTTTTAGCTCAGTTTTATTAAAATATATCTCTCTTATCTGCCATTGCACAACCTTGCAATGGTAGGACTGAAAATTTTACTTAACTGATAGTCTTCTTCCATTTACTGGTTTTTTTGAAAACTCTTCAAAGTACCAGTTGTCTCTCTTTACCAAGGATAAGTCTACCATTTCCAATCAGGAGCTTTCCTAGCCTTTAAAGGTACAGAGAGTGAGACATCAAACAGGTTCAAAAACAGAAAAGAAAGCATGCACACTATTAGCAAATAATTTTAATGGCTTTTTTATTTCTCCAACTTCATCACGCTTCTTAATTGAGGCCACAACAATAAGGAATGACATACACCTACTTGAAGAGTGATTTTCAAGAGTACTCACCAAATAAAGGTCTATCATGGAACATTTTGTTGCGGAAGATAAATGTGAACAGGTACGTCACATTAACTTTCATAAGGTGGAGTCATCTCTGTAAACTGGAAGTTTATCTATGCCATGTCTTCAAAACTTTACATAAAAGACTAACTTTCTAAAGTGACATGGAGAAGTGATTTACAATGATGTGCTAAAACAATCAAGAATTTTAAAAATGCATTTTTAAAAAGCACATTCTCGGAATGCTCAACTGAACAAAAGCTGAGTATCTAAAAATCACAGATACACGACATCATAGTAAAATAACTTATATGGGAATATCCAGTCTGTTATCAGAAAAGCCAAAAGCCTCCTTGATAGTTGTATGACTTTCTCTAGCTTTTTTCCATGAACTTTCAGCAAGCCAGCTACAACATACACTTTTAAAGTGTCCGTGCTTCCCCACAGTTATAAGAAACCTCAGAGAAACTGTTTTGCAGTTCTCTTCATCAAGGATTTTACTGACTTCAAAGATTTTCAGCAGGTTTGTAAAATCTATTAGATTAATTGTGGTTAGGTGCCGAGTTAATCTAGTTTTGTAGATTTAATATGCCGTAGTATAAAGACTAGCAGGTGATCAAACTGGTAATTCAGTCAATCTGCTATTTTTATTTCCCAAAGGGTTCACTGTAATAGGTAAGAGAAAAACAAAAAGATATTGAATGATAAAGTTTACCTCAGTATTTACTATGCAACGGTAAATGGTATATTTAGTATATATAACTGAACTACCTTCTTCCTTACATTTGTGTGGGCATGCATACAAAGTTAGGACTACGCATCCCAAGTGCATACCACCAGCTTTTTTTCTCACCAGCTCTTTTTTTAGTTTGCATTCTTTTCCTTTTGAAAATGCATAGCTCCTTATGTTCATAGATTCCTAGAACGGTTTGAGTTGGAAGTGACCTTAAAGCTCATCTAGTTCCAATCCCTCTGCAATGGGCAGGGTCACATTCCACCAGACCTGGCTGCTCAGAGTGCCATCCAACCTGGCTTTGAACACTTCCAGAGATGGGGCAGAAACAATTATTCTTATCTGATGTGCATACTTCTTACAGGACTATGCTCTAGGTAGTCTTTATAGGCCCAAAATTTTTTATCCAGTAATGTGGAAGACTACATGTTCTTCTCTTTATTCATAACTCAAATGAAATTTGGCTTCAGATTTAATCTCTCAGATGTCAAGCTATGAAAACCTAACCTGAATGTGTCCCCAGCTATTACTTAATTTCAAATGAAATTAAAACTTGGAAACAGGTTTTAAATACAATTGATAATTCATGCTTAATGAGAAAAATAGATAACCCTGCAGACACAGAAAAGTCTCAAAGTCTATAAATAACTTTTTACACATTTTAAATAGAAAATATCTTTAAGACCTTTTAATGATTTACTGTGGTAACGCAGCATGAATTTTTAATTCGCAGTAACATTTTACTGCTTACAGTAGCTTTTCATTTGTGAAAATTTTCCTCTGAAAATTGCTCTAAAAATAATCTATACTGCCAGTATTACAAAAGGAGTTTTCTTCATGAATTTTTTACAGCGCAAAAAATGAGCAACTTTGCCTTTTTTTGCACTTTAAAGATTCTGATAGCAAGAGGCCTTTGGAAGTGACCTTATTTTCTACAGCATCGTACACACTGTACTGCACTATTACAGGGAACAACATCCTTTTTATTACATTTCATAAAACCAAAGCCAACTGTAAATATTACACACCAACCCCACCAAGAAGCTCGTTACCACATTAGAGACATGCTGTTACTTATAATTGAAAAACCTGTTTCCAATAATTGCAATGATCACTAAGCACTGTCTTTACTGAACATTAAGATTATAATTTCCTTTAAAGTTTTACCAAACAGGATCACTAAAACTCATGTAATGTGAGTGTTTTTCGCAACAGTATTTTCACATTCTGCGCTGGACAGGATTCACTGTTTGCTCCTCCGCAGATTAACAGTTCGCCAATGTTTCAGTTGGGATGTGGCTGTATTTGACCCGCCTGAAGAGACAAGTGTTTCCGAAGAAAAATACAACACAGGAAATAACTTACTGGCAAGAGTACTAAAACCACCTAAACAGATAAAAAAATAAATAAAACCAAAACACTCTTAACACTTCTTGTACACTTTTGCTATTTCACATACTACTGTCACCATGTTGCTCACATTTGTACTTTGGGCAGAACACCCCACCCCCCAAACAAAACAAGTTCAAACCACAACCAAAATGAAAACACAAAACAAAACACAACAACACTCCCCCTCCCCAACCAAACAAAAAAAAAACCCAGACACACCACCACCACCCCCAACAACTAAACAAAGAAAACCCTAACCAAGCAACAACCCACAATGGTTTTCTCCTCTTTAGCTTGGCTTATAATGATAGCACTTTTCAGGTCAACACACACTCACTAAAGCCTAAGTACTGTGATTCTACCAAAATTGATACAGTTCTGAGAACTAAAACAGACACAAAAAACCATGAAATAATTATAGACACAACTTGATACATTAAGAGGCCAAACCTGAAGTCTTAGCTGAAACGTGAAGCCAAAAGAGAAAAGATATTTCAGTTTGGAAGCATTTCACAGTTTCATTTTGGGTCCCAGCTCAATCCCAAACTGTTATTTAGGAAACCTGTATGGATTGCACTGATTTTGTCCATCATCTGTAAATGACAACAATAGAAGCTACTACAGATGTACATTCCAGTTTTCCTCCACCAAGTAGTAATTAAGACACAAAACCCCCAAACAAAAAAAAAAAAAAACAAAACAAAACAAACAAACAAAAAAACCAAACAAAAACAAACAAACAAAAAAACCCAAAAAACCAAAAAACACACACACAAAAAACCCACAAAAAAACCCCCAACAAAACCTAAACCACAGGAAACAAAAATATATTTGGACCCCCAAAAGCAAAGATCTCACTGATATCATAAATAAATTAAGTAGAAATCCAAATAACACATTAAAAAAGAACTTTCAAAAAACTATTTTTATACTGTACATTAGTGGTATATAGGAGGCATCCAGCCTCAGCATGCAGGTCTTTCAATTACCAAAGACAATTTTGATCCTGTACAGAAGATTTTATTGGGCTTTTTTTCTGAAAAATTAAAAACAGTGACTCTTTCTGTCCTCCAGTAAAATGCAACCACAAAGGTCCTTCTCCCCATTCACAGGGCAAGAAACTAGCCACTATTTTCCAATATACAGACTAAAATATAAGACTCTGGGGTTTTTAAGAGGCTAAATGAGGGAATAAGATAATTAGTACACCTCAAGAGCTGTAAAAGACATTAGCATCCATGTTTTATGAACTGTATTGGCCTTTTGAAGGGATATTAATCATCCCTACACAGGGCCAACTGAGCTAATGACTCGGGCCATCTCGGTTAAGCTCTATGGCCAGGGAACATATATTAATGCCTGTTTTGAGAACAATTTGCAGATTAGTGTTTGAATACTATCTCATTGAAGCTTAGTCTGATGTGGCATGGAAAAAACAGAAAAAGACAAAACCTCTTCCTCAGAAAAGTATAAACCATACCAAAACTGTTAAACATCTAGCCTATGCATACGCACAACAAAACAAAAAACCCAACCCAGAACAAAACACAACCCCCCAAGTAACCAGAAATAAAAGCATGCCTGTCAAAGCACTACTGCTTGTCATTTTTTAATATTTTTTTTTAATCCACCTCAACAACAGGCTTTTATCTGTCCAAGCATGTAACTACGCCTTACTTGACCGGAAGTGGTTTTTGGATGACTGAATTGCATCAATTTTACACCAGAAAACAGCCAGTGAAAGCATAAATGAATTGACAGTACATAGAGGAGAATGTAACAGAAACTCATATACAGAGAAGTATTTTCTTTAAAGCAATATTCACAGTGTTCCCAGATACAGCACACTAATATCAGTACTTGAGAGGGGAAAACCAATTATTTTCTTTTGCAAATTGTGCGTAGAAGTAACATTTATACTTTTAGCCAAATTAAAACCATGTGGAAAAAAAACCCCAAACAAAACCAAACTGTTCCTCACATCCTGATTTCCTCTACCTTCAAAGGTTAACGCTAAAGATTTCTGAGGCAGATAAATGCAACAGTTTGAAAGAAAAAACAACGAAATAACAGGCATGAAGCATAAATAAAGTATAGATCACAGAAATGAAGAATCTTTCACTTCCTAGCAAAAGTTACACAACTAGGACACTCAACAGCTGGACCTTGTGTCAGCAAGTGTGCCCCCTTAGTTTAGAGTCATGCTGTGATTGTTGGTGCAAGAGCTTTAACGGAGTGGAGACACCCCCTGTCTTGGTGGGCGGTACTACTTCAATCAGATTACAGTCCCACAAACACTTCCATGTATCAGGAGAGGAAAAATACAATGCTAAAATAGTGCAAAAAAACCCTAATCCATGGCAGTATCCGAAGGGCAAATAATCCCCCCAAATAATCCTCAAACCATGAGAAAAAAACCAAGAAAAATCACTGCAAAAAACCCCGTTTCACCAATTGTCTTCTTACACAAAAACGGTGCCTGAACATAAACAGAACACATACTACAATCATCACTGTAACACCTTGCAGACTTGTTCCTACTGTTGTCATTATGTATTCATTTGCACAATGCAATGGGAAGTACGATTTTAAAATGGATGAACTGCTTATTGTGTTTCCCTGTACTTTATTTTTCTGACTTGAGTGTTAGCTTCTGCATGGTAAGAAATGAGATGCTGACCAGGATACAATCAGGTACAGTTGGTACCTGGAAAGACAGTTAAGACTTGGGGGGGGGAGGAAGGGGAAGCGGGAGGGAGAATATGCGACAAACCCCAGCGGGTTTTCTTAAAGAATGTATTTAAGCTATTATCTCTGAACATAACCATCTCTGAAGAGATGCACAACCTACAAACCCTGACAGCCCTGTGCTCTCATTTGTGACACTTTATTGTTGCATGACCGATTTTTTCAGTCCTTTGCAGTGCATTGGAGATAACAATGTGGATAACCTCTACCACACTACATGTTTTACAAGAAACTCATCGGAAACTTGCTTGATATAGAAAATGCATTTGGTTTCTTCCAATCTGACAACAGAAGAGTAAAACAAGACCAGATGAACGTAATTATTACAACTTCTTTAAAATGAGAGTCCCCAAATAAGACTACTTATTTCTTGTGTCAACAGTAATCAAGAAGGAAGGCTCAGCAAGAGTGTTGCAGAAGTCATGAGAAACTGCATAAGTTACATTCATTTTCATGCATACTTTGCAACACTTAACCTAAAGCAAAGCACATAAGGTACAGAAACACACCAAAAAAAACATGTCCAAACAATAGTTATAGAATGAAAACGTAACAGCCATCACTGAAAAGCAGAATAACATCAACTTTAGCATAAAAAACGAGTCTGCTGTAAAATTCCTCATAGGGGTGATTAATCTGGGAAGTTAAAATTAAATGCAATTTCCTTCACAGCATGATATTGTTGCAATCTTGCCACACTTCACTGCTAAATTTTTGAGAAGATAATCATCAACCTTACAACCAAGCAATGATACTTTGGGGAATTCTTATCAGGAACAATGATAATAACTGGTTAGAATGGTGGTGCCATAGTCAGGAGGTTGGGTATCTATAGAACATGGGACTCAATTCAGTAGGCCAGGTCTACTGAGGGCTGCTGGAGCTGGTCTGACAATGAAAGGGAAGAGCAGTTTTGGTAGGAGGCTTGCCAGACTGGTCAAGAATGCTTTAAACTGGATGTGTGAGGGGAGGAAGCATCATTCCATCCCAACACACCCAGTCAGTTGCCAGCACCTATAATAAATGCTCGGAGCAGTGTAGAGATATTCCAGCCACTCCAGCCAATGAGCCGGCTTCATTTGGAGCTCGGCTCAGATGCTTCTATACAAACACCCGTAGCATGGAGAACAAATGAGGAATCAGAGATGTGTGCACGTCTACGGGGGTATGATATCACAGGCATCACAGAAACATGGTGGGATGGCTCCTATGACTGGGGTGTTGTCACTCTGAATGAAGGTTATAGGCTTTTTAGAAAAGACAGGCACAGCAAGCAGGGAGGGGGAGTTGCACTTTATGTTAGAGATAGGCTGGAGAGTATGGAACTCTGTGTGGGGACAGGTGTGCAGTCAACAAAGAGTTTGTGGGTCAGGGTTAAAAGGAAAATAGCGATGGGAGACATTACTGTGGGGATCTGTTACAGACCGCCTGATCAGGAGGACTCTGCAGATGAAGCGCTCTATAGACAGATAGAAACAGCCTCACACTCGCGGGCCCTTGTCCTCATGGGGGACTTCAACCACCCTGATATCTGTTGGAGGGACAGTACGGCCCTGCACAAGCAATCCAGGAGGTTCCTTGATTGTGTGGAAGACAACTTCCTTCTGCAAGTAATAGAAGATCCGACAAGCAGAGGTGCCATGCTTGACTTTGTGCTCACCAACAGGGAAGGGCTGGTTGTAAATGAGATGCTCCAGGGCAGCCTTGGTTGCAGCAGTCATGAGATGGTCAAGTCTGAGATCCTCAGGACAGTGAGAAGAGTGTGCAGCCTGCTCACTGCCCCGGACTACAAGAAAGCAGACTTTGGCCTCTTGAGGAACCTGCTTAGTAAGGTTCCATGTGATATAGCCCTAGAGGGCAGAGAGGCCTGAGACTGTCGGTTGTTATTCAAGGATCACTTGCTATACGCTCATGAGTGTTGCATCCCAACTAGAAGGAAGTGCAGCAGGAGGGCCAGGGAACTTCCTTGCGTGGATAAGGAGCTGCTGAGAAAAATTCAAAGGCAAAAAGAGGCCTATAAAAGGTGG
Organism: Loriculus beryllinus; assembly: GCA_039877255.1. Classification (NCBI taxonomy): domain Eukaryota; kingdom Metazoa; phylum Chordata; class Aves; order Psittaciformes; family Psittacidae; genus Loriculus; species Loriculus beryllinus. The sequence goes on along the minus strand of JBCJKH010009723.1, from coordinate 604 downwards.
AAACAAGGACAGAGTGTCTGGCATGAATTCAGGGATGTTGTCTGTGAAGCTCGGGACCAGGTTAGGAAAGTTAAGGCCTAGTTAGAATTAAACTTTGCTAGGGATGTTAAGGATAACAGGAAGAGATGTTATAGCTACATAGCAAATAAAAAACAGGCCAGGGACAACGTAGGCCACCTCCAGAAGCTATCGGGAGAACCTGCTATACGGCATTTGGAGAAGGATGAGCTTCTGAATGACTTCTTTAGCTCAGTCTTCAATGGCAAAGGCTCTGACCATGCTGCCCAAGACTTGGAATGCAGATGAAGGACTGTGATAATGAAGACCTTGGGCCCACTGTAAGAGAGAATCTGGGTCAAGATCATCTGAAAAACCTGAACGTACACAGGTCCGTGGGACCTGATGAAATCCATCCACGGGTCCTGAAAGAGCTGGTGAATGAAGTTGCTAAGTCACTGGCCATCATATTTGAAAAATCATGGCAGTCAGGTGAAGTTCTTGATGACTGGAAAAAGGGAAATATAACTCCCATTTTCAAGAAGGGGAAAATGGATGACCCAGGGAATTACAGAGCAGTCAGTCTCACCTCTGTGCCTGGCAAAAT
>JBCJKH010009722.1:16995-27975 GCA_039877255.1 Loriculus beryllinus | reverse complement strand
CACACACATGCATGTGTTGGGGTTTTTTTTTCTTCTTTTGTGTATGGTCTGTGATACCTGGGGTTGGTTTTCCAGGCTTTCCTTCTCACTTTATTTCCACGAGTCCCCATTATGAGACATTTTGCTTCTTGCAGTAAATCTGTGTTGCAGGGAATGTGGTCTTTTCTCTTTCATTTAAAAATGAAAAATCATCAGGCATCTTTTCCTCTCTTACCGGCATCTTTTCCTCTCTTACTTGCTGCCCTCCTTGTTTGCCACCTAACAATAACCTGATGCCTCAGAAAGAAATCATGGAGAAGGGAATATCAGGGGACACAGTAGTAGCTTTTGAAAGCCACCAAAATTAAAGGTCAAGGCAAGCATTTTCCATCTTCTAAACACCAACTTTATCCTGAAGATAGCTGGGAGTGTAACTAGGGACAGAAAGAAGAAACGCTTGGAAAACATGAGCTGTGCTTGTGTCCGAGAGAGGTGTGCAAAAAAGACATGTCGAAGGGTGCAGGAGTGGGTGGTGAGGAAGTGACTCATTCCTTCTCAGGGAGTTTTCCTTTGCTGAGATTGGCTGTGATCTAGACCCTGTTCCCCAGCCTTTCTAAGGATGAAGGAGCAATCAGTCAGCGGAAGAAATGGTAATGAAAAATGAATGCAGGATCATCTCTTGTACTGGAGAAGCCCAAGTGGAGAGACCCTCTCTGAGCCATCCGTTTCCCCGAGCGGGATGGCTCGCTATTACTGGCTTATCTGCCTGATATGTGACACTCTGGTATCTTTACTATGTCACAAGTTCTGACAGATTTGGCAGGTCTTTAGCTTGGAGATCAGCTGCAGAGCTGGTTGGTTGAGTAGACGGTAGAGGGCAGTCTGAGACCGCTGGTGATGGGCTGCTGCGTCTGCGGAGGTGGGCAGGGGATAATGTCTGCTACCTGTGGGGGGACTGTTGGGGGGAAAGAGGGCAAGAAAAAGGTAGAAAATAAGGGGGGAGCTGCTTTGTACGATTTGCAGTAAATATTGATTTGGCTTCACCTAAAAAAAATTCTATATAGGAGTTTTCTTTAAACTCTCCCCCTTCCCCCAGCTTGCTGTGTTTGAAAACAGCCAACGCTGCTACTGGCTGAACAGCATGCTTTCACACTGCAATCACTCTTCGAGGGAGAGAAGCAAGTTGTGTAAATCCTTCTGCTGACAGTTGAGATGATTTTTAGTCCGTTCACAATGAGTTTGACTTCACCACACAGTGAATGAACATGATAGCGAGGGGGGTGGTGGTCTTCACACACCACTTACTGCTCGCCAGTGCCACAGGGTAGACAGTAATCCCAGCACCCGAGGCGGGGTGCTGCCAAGGCAAGCACCAATGATGGATCCCATGATGGATGCGGTCTCCTTGCAAGGGAAGGCAGGGCACAGTGCTGGACCTGGGCAAACAGGATTTTGCTTACATGAGGGGTGCAAAGCAAACTTGTAGTTGGGTGAAACTCTTAATCTTTTTCATACTCTGTGAAGTGTGAGAATTTCGGCTTGACCCCATCTCTTGCCAGTCTGCCCAGGGAAACGTAATGTAGCCATAGTGGTGTTATATGTTTCAAGGCAAGGGCATGGATCATTGATAGCTTTTTTAAAGGTGGCAGTGGGGTCACCAGAAGGGGAGTTGCTTGGCACAGTAGCTCCTCTCTTGATGGTCTCTTCATGGTGAGGGGGTATATCTGAGGTGTCTCATATTATTAGTGAAAAAGGAGCAGGCGCTGGTATAACTGCAATGTCAAAACAGTCTCACTTTTCTGCATGAAACCCTTCATGAGAAAGCATCATCTGAGTTAATAAGCTGGAGGAAGGGATTGGTCCTGTCTGTTCTGAAATTCCTGGCAGCAAAGTTTTTAGCTGCTCTTTGCTTTCTGCAATGATCGGAGTGACAAAAAGCTACTAATAAACTGCTACCCAGTTTTCTTCTCAGGGTCTGATCCTACCAGCTTGATTTCTGTAATTACTCTTCTGTGCAGTAAGGATCAGTCATGCAGAGCCTGCCCCTGTAAACACCTTCATGCGTATTTTTATTCATGTTAATATTCTTTTAGATTTCATTGGAACAGTTTGTGCTTGTAAAGCCAGAGTCTGCAGAATTTGGTCCAGAACTTCATTTGATTTTAAGTACCCTTTCTTTCTAATAAGTCTCTGCAAGGCAGAGTTCTTTTATGTAGCTGCCCTGGTTTTGATACTGCCCCTTTGCTTACAGTATGTATGGTATTTCTTGCCTGTCTTCTGAAGGACTTAGTAGTTGCCATTATTAACTAAGCTTCACAGAGCTCTCTTGGAGGGGATGGGAAGCTTAGAGCCTGTGTAAACTGAGGCAGAACAAAGCCAAGAGGTTGTTTTCCCTTAGGTCTCACGGCAAGCCTCTGGCAGAGCTGGGAATGCAACTAGCTTTCCTCATCCCCAGCCCTCTTCTGTAGCCATAGGCAAGCTGGAGCAAATTAAACCCAGGCAAAGGCGGGTACAGCTCCTATAGCAAGCAGGGAGAATTGTGCCCATTGCAGGAGCTCTGCATTTGGCCCATTGCCTGCATGCTCCTAGAATAACAGACATATGGAACATGTTGCCAAGTTAGGCCCTTAAATCAAGCTTTTATAAATGAGTTCAGGAGGAGAGGAGACATATTTTATTTCTGCAGAGAGAGAGGGGGATTGAAGGAGGTGGTGTTCAGCTAACCCCAAAGGGGGAAAGTTTATTAGGCCAAGTGGCCTTTTCCTTCCCTGTAATGCCTTTGGTTCATAACTAAGAATTCACTTTGCAAAAAGATAACAAAATACCAGTCTTGCTTCCAAGTACATGTTAACACTTTCATTTCAGGTGATCAAATTCTGGTAGGGACCCAGGCTGTATCCCAGCTGTTATACCAGCTAAGCAAGAGTTTGCAGTACTCCTGTGCTGGAGGAAGGAGGAGAGCTCCATTTTTAGGCTGGAGAGCACATATTCCACGCGGACCTCTTTTGCAACAGAGTAGGGGTCCAAGAATCCACTTAAGGCAAAAGAATGCTGCCATGCTAAACCCTTGGCTGTAAGCCTCAGTCAATTGCCAGCATCAACAATTGCTTTTCCCATGAAAAAGGACATTTTCTGCTCTGGCAATGTGAACATTGCCTGCTTTTAAATCAAGGCAGACTCTGCTGATACAGGGCATGGCTTTGCAGTGCCAGCCTATGCTGCGTTAAAGCATTTGCAGACTCTCTCCTCCATTCTGTTTACTTCTGAGCTCTGACAAGGTCTTCTCTGTTTTCTTTTCCCCTGTTTTCTTTTCTCCTTCCTTCAGTGGGCGTAGACTTCTGTAGTATCAGCCTGTAACATTGTGAGTCGCACAGATGCCGTCCATCTTCTTCTGCTTGATCTTGTCTTACTAAAAATGAGCTTTGGTGGAAAGGAGAATTTCAAACCAGACAGTCAGTTCAGAAGGCTTTGCAGCCCACAGCCGTACCTTTGTGTCCTGTGGGCTTTCATAAAGTGACTGTGAATGAAAGGGAGACAAGATGGCTTACAGCAGGAATTAGGTCGATTGCTTAGCTTTTTCTTTTAAGTGAAAAAAGAGCAGGAGAGAATCTAATTTGTGTGCATTAGGATCTTGTAGAGCCCTCAGAAACATAGAATAGAGAACTACATACTTAATGTCAGTGTTTCCAAGTAGAACTAGTGAAGTCCTATGTGCTTAATCAGTCTCTAAAGGACTGTTTGAGACAGTCACAGTGTTGTGCCTTTCCTTTTCACTGGCATACTTAGTAAGTAGAAGTTCACTGTTTTCACAGAACCAGCTCTATCTTCACACAAACAGGAAGTTTACTACCTGATTTTGCTGTTCTGTCAGAAGTTAAACACAAAAAACAGAATAAAAAGTAATTCATTCAGGATCTACAAATATTCTATCAAAATGACTAGAGTAAGTTGGACTTCACAAGTCTTGAATGGAGGATGCTCAAAATGAACATTTCATAAGTATTGTGTTGGCTGAGGTATGTTCACATCTGTTCTTTGGGGAGCAAACCATGTGTTAACCCTAAGTGGTTTCAGGAATGGACAAAACTATGTTTTTCAGACAGTTTATTCATGACCAAGAATGCAGTTAACTCTGTTCTTAATAACTTCTGCAGACTTCTCCTTTCTTTATTTACAAAAGGAGATCCTGCATGGTGAAGACAAGTTGATGATAAGAATCGAGCTGGACTGGGTTGTTGGCAGAGACATCTGAAGCCACGTTGAACTATTTACCCCGTTTAGTAGTTTAGCAGTTGCGAGGTATTTTTTGAATACAGTAAACAGCGGCAGTTTTCAGTTCTGCTAACAGCTTTGTCACGTTTTTCCCCATAGCAATCTCCATACGCTAATGAGATAAATCTCACCCCTGTCCCTATGCCAGGTGGATAATCATTACTGCATCCACTGTGTAGGTGGCTATGCGTGCACAGGTCTGAAGACTTCCTAGATAAAGAACAAGTCAGAAGCAAAGAACGAGTATCAGTTTCCAGACTTTGTGCTCCTCTTTCCTAGCTCCTAGAACTGAAGCAGTCTTTATATAGGATTTAAAACTCAAATCCACCTAAAAACTGGCAAAGGTCATCTTTGTCATCATCAGAGCTGCTGAATCAATATTTTTTCTTCGGTAAATGGTTTTATTTAATGATCTCTTCCTATTTCTTAGCTGGTCCTGGCAACTGCAATTGTGTTCCTTATTTACAAATACTTTCCTGGTGATTTAGGGAAATGAATCCTGAGCTGTATGCAGAATACCTGCTCTGATGAGTAGCTTTTTGTGCCTTGTGTTTGGAGTATGGTTGTCTAACTCATGCAGTACTTACTCTGCACCCTGACTTGATGACAGAAGTAGTTTAAACAGAGGATAACTAATATCAAGTTTACTGCAAACACAAGAGAGTATTGACTCTCCTTATTTGCATGTGAATGTGAATACTCATATGAAAAACAGCTATTCCTTCTGTGTTAGGGTTGTTCAGTTTTCTGCTTCATAGCACTCTTCTCAGCCTACTGTACGTTTTGTCCTAAATATAAAAAAAAAGAGGGAGTAGGGGGAATAAACTCAGGCTGTTGATATATACAGGGTATGACCCTAATGAAGAGAACAACTTATTGCAGTTACCTGTTTTAGACAGTCCCTTGAATGGAACACTCCCTAGTTACAGCTGAACAGAGGTTGTATATTTCAGTTACCCTCCATTAGAGAATAAAAATACCCTTAGCAGTGCATTTTTATGCTGTTGTTTAGGGAGGTTATCAAACATATCAAACATGCTTGACCACTTTCTTCTCTGGCCACAGAGTTGGTTTTTTTGGCAATGTCGTGAAAATCCTTGGGTACTATTGACTTGGTGCTGATTGAAGCTAGCTGAGACTCTGTTGTCTCCCTCAGCATTTTATTCTTCATTAATGTTTTGAGTGAATGTTGAAACCAATAAGTTCAGACTTAAAATTGAGCCTGCTCTCTATTACTGCAGGAGTCTCCTGTTAGTTGATAGCTGGGTTCTCTGTGTTCTGAGGAGGAATAGATTAACACCAGCACTTGGAGAAACCAATATCTCTCTTCAGAATGTCCCAATGAGACTATCCATCAGTCAAGAATCTGTCTGAAGAACTTCACGGAACTGATTCTTATTTTATTCATATTTATGTATGTTATGGTCTTTTATAAAAAGTTCTCAAACAATGCATAAATTACGTATAATCCCTGCTGCTAAAGCTTTTCTCTACTGCTGAATTCCTGCATGCGGGAATCAGTCCTTTCATTTGTACAATTAACGAGCAGTAAGCCTAACCCCAACCTGGAGATACAGATTTTTAATTAACAAGGATTGGAAGTATTTCATACTAATTAAATAGGAAAAGTAGCATATGGAATCTAGAGTAAGAGCACATGGGGGAAAGACATCCTGCATTAAGTGGTGTGTGTACTTACATTGCAGGCGCTAGGCTTGTAACACACACTCTGAGTGACAGTCTGTACACATCCTCAGCTGGTGATTGATAATGCAACTGAGAACATTTTAAATGAACAAAAGTGCATATAGTTGCTTTTGGCCTCCTTTTGAAGTGCTTTTAGAGCAACTCAGAGCTGAAAAGCCACTCCCTGCAGCTGCAATGGGGACATGAAGAAAGCAGCTGCAAGGGTTTGTTTTCATATTTCATACTCATGTGCCTTGCAAACAGGAATGCTGGAAGAGAGTTGGTGTGGGATCACGCACCTATGGGGTATGGACCCAGCCTGCAGTGCTTGCCCAGGCAAAAGTCCCATTGATGGACTTCAGGCAGCATTTCCATTTTTCTAGGGAGCTGCACACTGCTTTCAAAGGGAAGACTGGCTTTTGAGCACAAGTAGAGAGCAGTAGCTTGCCAGCTGTGAGATGGGCTGTGAACCTGTTTGTGTGAGCACTTGCTGCAGTCTCTGTGATGGGAGTGAGGTATTTCAATAAATCTGGGACTAAGCAACACAGTTTACTTGGGATGGCTGTTTACATGGGATTCATGCTTTCCTGTCTCAGTGTTAGCTGAATGCAGTGGGTACATAATCCCTGACCACGTTTTCTTGCTCAGTTTGCCTTCAGGAAATCCTTTCTGAAAAGTTCCAGGTCAGGCAAAATTTTCTTCTGAGCACATCTTGGTCCTGGCTTTAAAAGAGCTAAGACGAAGCAACTTGCTGCCTCGAACATGTATCTTTCTCTGCCATCCTGTTAACAACCTAGTGCACAATTTGAATTCAATGTGGTAGAAAGAGATCGCAAAGTTACATTATTCCAACATGCCTTGTAAGTAAAAGGCAGCAAGGTATTGGAGAGAGACCCTATTAGTGTCTCCACTGGGGAAAGGGCTGTGGTTTGAGCTCATGCTGTATTAAATCCCAAAGTGTCCACGTGAAAGAGCCTTTAGTACTGTCCCAAATATTGAAAGAAGCACACACCTTTCAGGGAGCCTGACCATGAGGAACAAACCCATAGAAGAGCAGAATTCATACATTGCTTACAGATTTTTAATTTGTGGCGTAAAGTAGCTGATGCCAATAGCAGCACTGCTCCACAAGTGAAATCCATGTATGGACAGCTGTGACTTAAGGATTTAAAACTGTTGAATCTAGGCTTCCTGGAATGGATCCACTTGTAAATAATGGTTTCACTGGTGGCAGCAGGTTTCAGGTGAGGAATAATTCTGCAAGCGCTCAGTGCTCCATGATGAGCTCTCAGAAATTCCCACACTCGTTGCTCAGCTCCAGGTGGGATGAATAAATAGGAAGGTGGGCTTCCCCTACCAGGCTCTGTTAAAGCTGAGGAGCAGTTTCCTTCATAGTTCTCCCTTCACTCAGCTTATACTAAGAGAGTTTTCTTTCCTGTTCTCCAGCTCACCTAATTAATTTTTACCTGAACCTTATCCAAACTATCTGAACTTCTGCCTTCACAACTGCTCAGAAAACCTCAGACTTTCTAATGAAATTTCCTTTTCCTTCTGTGTCTGCCTGGGCCAGTAACACCTCAAGAACAGCCTTCCTTAAGTATGTCTGTAGTTCTGCTGCTTGGTCATCAATGTGCATATTCATGAAGTAAAGATAATGATTCAAAAAAAAGTTAGTCAGGTATTTTTAAAACCACACGAAGCTCTTTCTAGTCCAAGTCTTGAATTTGGAGTTTAGAATTGTGAAATGGTACAAATGCAGAGCGCAGGAAACTTACTTGTAACTGAGCTGCCTTCTGAAAACCAGGCTGCTGACACCAGATTCCTTCCAAGCCTTTGCACTGATTATGTGAAAAGGGAACCAGAGACCTGATTGCCCCCATGGTACATGGGGGTAAGGCTTAGAGTGATATAGTCAAGGATTTCACTGACCTTTTTTGGCAGTCCTTTTGGTTTATATAAACATAAAAAATAAGAAGAGCCAACAGTTTGTGGCAACATTCTACTTGGAGAAGATAGACATTCCGGCTAATGTATGGGAATTACAGATCGGGGAATGTTAGACTAGCGTTTTAGAAAAGCCACAGATATTTGGTTTGTGATTGCACAACAAATCTGTGCAAGTTTTCCTAAGCAACCAGTTGTAGTTACATCAAGTTATGCAGAAAGGAAAATAAAGCCCATTTCCTCCACAGCAAAATAAATAGATGCAGTAATGAGAATGATAACTGAAGTTCTAAAATGGATATGAGCTGATGTAATGACCCATACTGACCCACATAATGAATTGCATAACAGGAAATAAAATAGTAACAGAAACTCTTTTGGAGGAAAACTCTTTTGCCTTTATTCTGTATAGCTTTGTCTCGGTGGCCATCAGATATCATCTTTAATAATGAATTATTGCTGGATTTGAACAAGGCAGTATCATTTTACCAGGTATATTTTCTCCCTAAACCCCTCTAATTATGAACAAGTTCATTTGAAATTCTATTTCATTTGTTAGTTTTTGACTCTCAGCCCACTTCTTTCTAAAATTGGGCCCTAAATTTTACTGTTGTTTTGCTTGGGGTTTGATGATTAGTTTTGGAGGTGAGAGGGGAGATCTCGCTTGTTGCCAGGTTTTGATTTAGTCTCTCTTCCTTATGTTGTGGGTCATTCACAACACATAGTCAACCTGTCTGCTGTGAGTTGGATCTCCTGCCTTGGCACTGCTCATCTGAAACCTCTTGGCAGAGTTTGTGAAAGATCTTCTTGTTTGTTGCAGAAAGCCTGTGAAAGCTGCAGAGAGATGGCAGCTGATTCCGCACCGTAACTCCCTACCAGTGCAGACACCAAAGGGGAGAAAAGTGGGATGCTACAAAAGAAACAAACGTTTGAAATTGGATTCATACTGTTAGGATTAATGATAGGAGGTAGAGGAAAACTGGAGCTGCATTCCTAAGCCAACACATTGGAATGATAAATTGCGTTAAGGCACTGAAAAGAACAACAGCTGCAGTCCGTGAAAAGCCAAATTTATCTAAATTTCTCCAGCTGATCCGTCAAAATCATCACTGAGACTTTTACTTCGTAATCGCTTTTTCCACAGAAAACCAGAGCAAAAACAGAAGGAAAAAAATTCCTGAATTTAGGGATATTTATATTTATTTTGCCATTTTTTTGGTAGCTGTTTACCCCTGATATTACAAAATTCCACATTGTTTATTTCCATATAGCTTGTTGAAGCTTGTTAGGGAATAAACCTTCTTTTCCCAGGGAAGTGCAGTAAGGGCCCTCTTTAAATAAGCAGCAACTGTTTCGGTTTGGAAGTTCAGTATCTAGATGAACTTTTGGGGTATGTGTTTTGAAGGGAAGTTCTGCCAGAGCTTCTCATAGGGTAACATAGGTTACTCTACGGACATGAGTCAAGACACTCACAAAGAGCTGTCTGGACTTTATTATAGCAGCATTTGTAAGTCTCCATCATGATCAGATATAGGAAGGATTCTTATCTCCATGGAACAACAGGGTGACTGAGGTGGGGGGGGGGTGAGAGATTAAATTGCTTTTCTGAAGTGTGTTTTGGTCAACTGTAGCAATCCAAGGGTTTGAACCCTCTGTACTAGTGGGTCCTGTCCAAGATTGCCTTTTTGCTTCTTTCAAAACTAGTAAGAGACTTCCCACCCTTCTAAACCATATATGACCTAATGCTAAATCAGTCTTTTGCTGTTGATGCCTCCGCTAGGATCTGTGATGTCTGTGAAGTGCTTTTCCGTTATGGTTTACTGTACACACATCTGCTGCTGTTCCACAGAAACAAGGAGAAGGGGTAGTGGGACATAGTTACTACAAGAGACGGCCAATTTCTAAAGATGGGGTATGTCAGTTTCTGTTAATAAACACACATTTTCTTATTTGTTATTGCATCCAAAAGTATCTTCCTGGTGCTATTTCAATAACTTCAGACATTCAGTAACATCTGGAAGAGGCTGTTCATCCTGTTCAGCTCTTAAACAGGTCTGACCTGAGTGAGGTCTGTATTAGTCACAGCTTTCCTGTGGACAGTCGGAAGTGTCTGAAATTCTGTGATGCCCCAGCAGCAGAAAGACACTTTTGGGTTTTTTTGTCTTCACATCGATATTCTCTGTAAGCAAACATAGCCTGAGAGGATGTGTGCAGGGACCTGATCAAGCTGGATACATTTTGCTGCTTGGGCAGCCAGTGGCTTGCAGGCAGCTCCACAAAGCTCCTGTGTTGGATTGGTATGTGGGCAGGGCATCATCTCCTGGCTTTGGGAGGCACTAAATGAACCTGATGCGGAGGAGAGGAAGGAGGGCTGGCTCCTGGTATTCCTGGGGAAGAGAACAGAAATAGGGTGCATGGAAGGAGAGGAAAAGGAAAAGCTTGTGTTTCTCTTCTTCCTCTTACAAGCCCCCAAGTGAAGGAACAAGCCCAGGATGAATTCAGAGTAAAAGAAACAAGTCCAAAGCAGAAGTTATTCTGAGAATCCCAGAAGGCTCGAGGGGAATGGCACTGGGTGTCAAACAGTAATCTGTCAGTCTGTGTGAGATGCATGGGTTTGCCTTCCGCAGCTCCCACAGCCCTTTCTATTCCACATGGTCTACTACCTACTCGCTTGGGACACGAGCTCTGCTCTGAGCTCCTAAATGAGAGGATAATGCAAAACCAGCAGTGTGTCTGACACTGGGAACAGTTGAAAATGATGTAGGCTCATTGCAGGTCCATACGTTAGGACCTGGCTACATTTTGTAAGGGAACCTGTTGAGGCAACTAATAGGAAGAAGCTTTTTCTGCCTGGGCAGGGGGGAATCATGGTGGCTGTATCCTGCTGGATTGTGTATCTCTGATTTACCTGGAACAGCCTGATGATAGCTGTCTGTCCTCCTCAGTCCCACTGTGGGATCAGGGCCAAGGAAATGATTGAAAATCACAGAATCATGGAAGAGTTAGGGTTGGAAAAGACCTTAAGATCATCCAGTTCCAACCCCTCTGCCATGGGCAGGGACACCTCACACTAAACCATGGCACCCAAGGCTCTGTCCA
>JBCJKH010009721.1:0-10564 GCA_039877255.1 Loriculus beryllinus | reverse complement strand
CTTTTAATATCCTTTATAGAGAACACCAGACATGTATGCACTATTCTAATATTAACCTTCCCTTGTTTTGTAGGTTTATATTCAGCTTTGACCAGGAATAAAATATGTTTGGGACTCACACAAAAAGGGGAATATTTAGTAGCTTTTGCAGAATTGTTAAGGCTTGTAGCATAACCACAGCTCTGATAAATAAGTTACAATTGCTGGTTTCAGTAGCCACTGGAGGTTTCAAGTGCCTGATGCCTCATAGAGCACTGTTTGTTATAAATTGTTTATAATGGACAAAATGTAATAATTTAAGACAGTTTAAAAAAATTGCACTTAGAAAAATGGAATAAGCGCTCTGCTCCCCACTTTATAAAACAACAACCCAACCCTCTTATTATAATAAAGGAAAAGATGAAAAATCTGAACTATAGAGGTGTAACAACATGTTGGAAGCTCTTTATATGACAGTGATGTGTCAGTGCCTCCCAGCTGCTGTATGACCCTGTTGTATATTAGCTTTTTTTCACAAATAATTTTCTGAGCCCTGGAGATACTGCAGCACATCTTTGGACACGTTCTTCATAATGCTTCAGAAGGATGTACTCATTACAATATAGTGCACATCTTGTTAACATGTGCATTTTATAGCTGTTTATAATCTTTTTATCTATGTCTGGGGATTAACTTTGTAGCTTTCCTCATCAGTTCTTCTGCTTATTGTAGGGTTTTTTTATTGCAGCACATCAGATTCCAAACTTATTTTAGATTTGTCTTTTTGCCTCTTGTTGATGAGTGACTACCACAGGATGTAAGCCTAATCTACCTTGGACCTTTGAGCAGCTGTTAAGACCAACTGACCACAAAATGTCCATTCAAGCCACTGATTCTTTGTAGAAGAAAACAAAACCAAACCTAAAACACCTTGGAAAATAAATTATTAGAAAATCTATTTTAAATTTCTGTACAAACTGGAAAATTTGTTTTTCTGATGGAAAAACTAGGGATGGCAGAAGGCTTATCTTCTTGAGACTCTGGGTCTCAGTTGTCATTCTGGGATTTGCTTTACATTCTGTAGAGAAGTCCAGATGCAGTTACATGAGGTAAAGAAGTGAGGTCTCTCCCTGCTGTAAAACATTCATTGTCTCTTACACTGAGAATATCAGTGTAAGCTGGTGGGCATCTCCTCTGTGAAGCTTTTGAAGTGCAGCAGCTGAGGGCATAAAGACTTGGAATTGCAAAAAGAAACATTCTCAGCCTTCTTGTAGCTGAGCTCTGACCTCTGTCAGATTAGAAAGAAAAATAACTTTAAATAGAAATTGTCAATTCCTTGCATAAGAAGCTACTGGTTTCATTTAAAACATTAAAAATTTCAACACTTCTTTAGTGTTATTTTTATTACTTAGTCCTATTTTTCTTTAGATACAAAAAAACAAATGTTGTGAACCTTGCTCTCAACTAAGGTAAATCTGTGTTGCTGTTGCTTTAGAAAACTCTTTTATATTTACATCTGACCAGTATCTGACAAACTGAGAAGACAGCACTCTTCCTTTTCTCAGAAAAGTGTGTTTACATAGTTGTAAATCATGAGTTTTTTACACAAGGATGTGATGCAGTCTAAAAAGTTTGATGCCAGCTCTGATACCACTGGACTTCAGTGCAGCATCATGTGTCTTTTCTAAGTTATTTCTGCTGACATTGACTTTTATGGTTCTGTTTTAAGGCAGCACTTTCATGAACATTTTTTTTAATTTGATTCTTGGCTAGAATTTATGTATTTAAAAGAATTTAAGGATTTTTTAAAGAGAAAATTTATTTTATAGCCATCTGATTTATTTGTTCACACACAATTAGTATGCATTGATCTCATTTACGGTTTCCTTTCTTTGAATGGGCTCACACTTGAAGGATGCTTTCTGACACTATGGTTAAACCAGTACAAGTGATAATTTATCTCACAGGGTGAAATTATTTCCTCTTTTAAAAGTATTTCTGGGAAGCAAGGTCTAGTGTGTCACTCAGTGGACAGAAAAGGACTGCTGCTGCTGTGACCCTGTATTTATCACATCCAAGATAGTCTCACACATCTTCTGACAGTGGGAAGCCAGCAAAAGTTATACACCTAGAAGCTGATTTAGGCCATAGTTAGTGACTTGTGTTTTTTGCAAAGCATTTAAATGCCAAACAAAATTTAATAGAATTTGAATCACAAAATCCAGCAAAGGTATTTCTGGACATAGATGGGCAATGATGGATTTTTTGAAGGCTGCAGGGACTTATGGAAACAGGTTTCAGTAATCAAGCCTTGATTGAAGCAGATGAGATCTGGCCTGAAGTGTTTACAAATGTTCAGCCAAGGAGCATTCTGTACTAAGCCTGACTACTTTGTCTTGGACTTTGTGAACACACTGACCCTCAGCAGGATTCTGCAAATATTACATGTTCTCATGGATCATAATTCTTAACCACTCACTGTTGGCACAGGCTGCTTTCACAGAAGTGGACTCCTTGTTACTCATGACATGTGGTTAGTCATCTGAGTCCAGTTAGCTTTGTTTTTACTCACTTCCTGGATGATAGTTTTAAAACAGAAGGTATAAATACAAAAGGATCAATAACAGCAATAGACAACTCTCTGCTTTCATTTCATGTTTGAAACCATTTCCATGAGAACCTAAAAAATATGATTGGTCGTATATCAGAGACTTCTTAATGATCTGCATGACACACACATCACATTTTCCAATGAAGTGAAGTCGACCCATTTAGTTATGAATATACCTGAGACTCTATATTTCCATTATTCATCCCCCTCAGACCTTGAAATATTTGTTTCTGAAAGGAAACAAAGAAAACCAAGGGAAAATCTAATTTCTTACAATCTGAAGGCAGACTAAAGAGTGGAACTTCAAGATGGAGAGCGGAGAATAGGAAAATATTAGTTGATATTGTTTTCTAAATGATGTACTCATTTGCCTTTTGTAAGACTTTTATTTCTTTTTTTTTTTTCCTTCCACTTTCTAATTTAATGTGCCTGAAGGCCAAATCACATACAAATTCCAGCAATGCTGTAACAGGCATCAACAGTAACTTTAACATGAATGAAACATTTTTTCTAGATTGCTCACTTTATTCACCCATTCTTGACTTCATGCTCTAGGGATTTTTTGCAACAAAGACTGCTTTCTTTTCAGCATATTGTGAGGATATTATCATCCTTCATAGAGACTGAATTGCAATTAAGTTAGAAATGTGTTTCAGGTTGAGGATTTGAAGGTCATTTTTGCACCAGAAACATCTTACGTACAACAACAGGTTTGTTGACGTAGCTAAACTAGTGCAGTTCTAGTGATAAATGCTTATTCTGTAGAAGCAGCCTGTGCCAGGAAAGAGAAGTGTTGTGCTATCATTTATATAACTTCTTCCAATAAAATAAACTATACTGGCAAAAGCATTTTTTGTTTTCCTTTCATACAGAACTGTATAAACCCTGGCCCACTGCTTTAATAATCCTCAGCAAGTTATTGTACCAGCACAGAATGGCTATTGGTGCACTACAGCTGGCTGAGGATTAAATATACTGCCCATAGAAATCTAAGTTCCTAGTAGCAGGGACTGCTTTTATTCACACTTTTGGTAAAAATGATTTCTCTTCTGTGGTTGAGACATCTATGCTAAGCGAACCCTTTTTGCATGGGCTGATAGTAACAGACTCAAGTATGATGTATGAAAGCAGAGTTTATATTCTTATTCTAAGTGCATATTCCTATTCCCGGTGTCCCAGTTTATAATTTTTCCCCACCCTAAGTGAACATGGTGTTTCAGGTGTCCATAAATCTCAGTGCTTTGTGGCAAAAATGGGCACTGTAATTGATGTGAAACAGAAAACTGTTGAAATCATAAAAATCTCTGCTTTGCACAGATCACCTCAGCTGGTTGCTAATATTTCTTCTGTGTTGCTTCTTTCCATATAAATGGTGTAAAAAGGAACAGGGGAGCATTTCAGTATCTCCATGTATCTGATGATCTCATAAAGCAGTTAGGTACAGATCTCTTTTTCCCCCTGTGGTCATACAATGCCTACAGATCTGGGTTTGGGAATGCTTCTGTCCCATGGTGCAGCAGGAAGTGAAAAAAGTCTTTTTGTACAGAAAGAGTCGGCAGCAATTTGGGATATTACCATAAAATGAAAGCTAGAAAACAAAAAAAGTACGGATGCTATTTTTAGAAAGAAACAACAGGGCTTTTTCTAACTTGTGCAAGCTGTTGCAACAGTAGTTGCAACAATATTTGTTATTAAAGCTCATACATTTCCCTGTGAAGAAATTTTGGTAAGTGCAATACAAAGAAAATGTAGTTCAATTCATTTGACTATGCAGTCTATCTCAGCTTTAGGGAAAAAAATAAATAATATTCTTTCCTTGGCTGATTCATTGTGCTGCATATTCAGAACACATACTCAATCCATCAGTTATTTCCAGGTAATTGTTGGTTACTAGACAGCTGTGTTCTAGTGGTCTTAGGAATGAAAATGGGTTTCCTTTACACCATTTCCCTTCATTTCATACCATTCTCTAATTTTGTTCTTTTTATGATCTTTTTGACAGCAGAGATTTTGTCTTATGCAAAAGGTTCAGTATGAGTTAACTTGAACTAAGTTTAAATAGATGGTTGTATTTTCTCTATTGTTTGCTCAGCTCTAGTTTCTGCACTTTGATGTAATTCTCGGAAAAGAGCAGAAAATACCCCTATTTTGACTTTTAGATCTGAATTGCTGTTAACTTGCAACTCTTCTTTTTTCTTTGTCAGCCACCTTTGAGCAACAGATAAGATTATTGAGGCACAGGATGTTTACAGCTCTGTACTGCACATAACCTTATTAACCACATCTCTAATTAGTCAAGTAAAATGAGTTACCTGTACTGATGTGGTTTCTAGCAATGCTATTTAGATGCCA
This sequence comes from Loriculus beryllinus, assembly GCA_039877255.1. Lineage (NCBI taxonomy): Eukaryota > Metazoa > Chordata > Aves > Psittaciformes > Psittacidae > Loriculus > Loriculus beryllinus. The sequence continues at coordinate 5,622 of JBCJKH010009721.1, read as the reverse complement.
AACAGGTGAAGAGAATAAGCACAATCCTTGTTTCAAACAATGTGAAGACCAGGATCTTGCCAAGCTACCACAAACATACAGAATGGTGATATGGGGAATAAGGTAATGGCAACAATGTCATAGTAAATCATCCTTATATGTCAGCATATTCAGGGGTGCAAATTATCACAGTAGTATATTAATATATTGCTTAATATATTGTTGCAATACACATTATATGTATAACAGTGTACAATAATCATAATTAAAAATCTGCCTTTTATCATTATATTCTAGTTAATCTCTTATCTATCCTGTTCCCTTCTTCTACTTCACCTTTTCCTCTTGTTTTCATTTTGTCCTTTTACACTGTAGGAATAATTCAAATGTCTCATAAATACTCCTGCTCTACTATGATTTCTGCAGATACAGAAACTTTAAAAGTCTCACTTAAATGATACATATACTCGATTAATATTTCTTGAGATACATTTCTGAAAACTTTCAAGTTACAAACATCAAAGTTTTTGAACATGCTCAGACACTGCCAGATCAATGAATGATTGTTGGTACTTGTTAGTCTAGGCAAATTCAATTTTTGTATGATAATTACAGATGAACCTCTGTAGACTTCCTTGTTTTCTTCCTTGGGCTATGGTCTTATCGAGTTGGCAAGTGGGAGAGACTTGGTCTTGTTGAGCCTGGAGAAAAGAAGGCTCAAGGGGAGACCTTACAACAGTCTTCAGTCAACCTGGTCTAGCGGAAGATGTCCCTGCCCATGGATGTGGGGTTGGAACTGAATGATCTTCAAGGTTGCTTCCAACACAAACCATTCAGTGATTCTGTGATTCTGTGACCTTTGCTCCTGAGAAAGCTCCACAAGTTTGAAAATTGTAACAGAATTGGTCAGGAATATTGTATTGATCCTTTAAAAGTCTCAGATGTGTCAGAAATGAGTGCAAGAAATCATTGACAAGCTGTCTCAAACTAAATTGACATGTTGTCAATGGTGGGGTATGGTGGGGTTTGTCTGGTGTTTAAGACTATATGAGGTTGGAAGAGTCTGTGGCTGGCTTCAACTCTGAGCTAGTTTTTAAGGCTACCACCCATTAAAAAGTAAAATTCCTACATGCTTTTTTACACATATAACCTTCATAGAGAGAAGATTCACAGGCATTGATTCTGCTTAGAGCATGAATTTTGCAATGAATCCAGTGCAGTTTCTGACAAGCTGAAGAACACTGCTTTGTGAGCCAGTAAGAAATGAGATGACATACATTCTGCTAAATGCTGGCTTATGTGACCTTCACTGGGTTACAAAATGCACTCTTGAGGCTCTCTGTTAGGCACAGTAATCAGAAATTTTTCCGATACAAAAGATCACAGTGATGTAGGCAAATATGGGTGGACAGCAGCACCCCAGTAAAAGGGATCCAAAGGTTCAGTTAAAATTTCTTTCAGAAATGGTGTCCTGACAAAGGAGAAGAGATGGGAAGGCTATGGACTTACAACTGAAGTTCTAGGGACTATTTCTTGTCCTCATAGTCTTCAACAGTTAAGGTGCCTGGAATGTAGGAATACATGGATATAAAATAAATGTTCATTTAAGAATCAGAATCTTTTACTTTCTCTGTTCAAACACAAAATAAGTAATATTCAGTCACGAATACACTTGATTATTACTGCAGCACCCAAAGAAAACTTTAGTACTCATTAGGATTTCAATATTGTCTTCAGGTGATAAAGCCTATAGTTTCATCTTTTTACATCTGAATACATTATTACCAAGTTTTGCTGTAGACTACAGGCACCTGTATATAACAGAAGGGAAAAGAGCATGATATTTCAACAGTGGATAAACCACATTTTTGACATCTTTGTTATTTAACACCTTTTATTAGCTTTTCATTATTCACTGTTAGAATACATTACTCTGTGTTTGTAATATTAATTTTCCAGGAGACACACATATTAACCATCAAAGCTCTTCTTTAAAATCAAATGCAATAGCAAAAGCTTGGTGAAAAATAGGTACAAGCTGACAAGTTAACATTTGTTTAATCATGTGTCTTGGGTTCATCAGTAACAATTATTTTTCTTGGTCTTGGTGGCTGGTGCAGTGCTGTGTTTTTGACTTTCAGCCTGGAAACAGCGCTGATAACACCAATGTTTTTTAATTCTTGCTAAGTAATGTTTACTCTGACCAAGGACTTTGAGTCTCATGCTCTGCCAGGGAGGAGGGGCACAAGAAGCCTGGAGGAAGCAGAGACAGGGCACCTGACCCAAACTAGCCAAAGAGGTATTCCACACCACAGCACGTCATGCCCAATATATGAAGTGGAGGCAGTTACCTGGAAGGCCAGGATCACTGCTTGAGTTGGACTGGGTATAGTTTAGTGGGTGATGAGTGGTTGTATTCTCTTCCCTTTTCTTTCCCTTATCATTATTATTATTTGTGGTAGCAGCAGAGATTTGTGTTATACCTTAGTTACTGGGCTGTTCTTATCTCAACCTGTGGGAGTTGCATTCTTTTGATTCTCCTCCCCATCCCCCCGGGAGCAGAGGAAGGAAGAAGGCTGGGAGTGAGCAAGTAGCTGCGTGGTTCTGAGGTACTGGCTGGGCTTAAACCATGACAGCATGGGAAAAAAATAAATGATTTTTGTGACTGAAGAACAAGGGATGATATAAAAATGTAAGGTAAAACAATTTGAACCATCAACCATGCAGCTCAGGCTGCTAAATTCTACACTAAGAAGAATACAAATTTAAGGAGCAGCGCATACAAATTTTGAAACATCTAATGTTTTCTACTATGTTTTTGGGGACTGTAAGATAAAGATCACTAACTTGCAAATACCAATTACAAAACAGAATGAATATATTGAGAAGGCACTGATATTTTCTATTTGGTTCCTGACCAGTAAGCTATTTCATATGGAAAATCTATCAATCACACAGAGAGCAGTACAAAAGAAACATAAAATCTATGTGTGACCGAAGACGTGTAAATGTATAGTTCAAATTAATAAATAAATAAACACTGCCTGATTTATAATAGTAAGAAAATAATGAATTTATAATTTAATATATATAGGCACATGTAATGGCATGTAATCGCAAAATTTTATTTTCTTTCAATCCTTCTGCTGCAGTATCTGCATTGTACCTCAAACTTCACTCTTCTTATGTTCTCATTTTCTTTTAATTTCATTTTTTATATAGTTTGTTTTTTGAAACAGTGTATTGGTTATGAACAGCAACAAAAGAAATCAGTGTTTTATCTAGCCTGCTCTGTACATATCTTTTGAAAGTGTTTCCTATATTTCTGCTGGCAAAAGAAAAAAAACCCAAACTGCTGAATATTATGTGGATGTCATGTAACACAATGAGTTACTTCTATTTCATAGTATCATAGAATAGTTAGACTTGGAAAGGACCTTAAGATCATCTAGTTCCAACCCCCCTGCCTCACACTGCAGGGACACCTCACACTAAACCATGCCTCCCAAGGCTTTGTTCAACCTGGCCTTGAACATTGCCAGGGATGGAGCACTCACTACTTCCTTGGGCAACCCATTCCAGTGCCTCACCACCCTAACAGTAAAGAATTTCTTCCTCATACCCAACCTAAACTTCCCCTGCTTAAATTTGAGCCCGATACCCCTTGTCCTATCACTACAGTCTCTAATGAAAAGTCCTTCCCCAGCATCCTCGTAGACCCTCTTCAGATACTGGAAGGCTGCTATGAGGTCTCCACGCAGCCTTCTCTTCTCCAGGCTAAACAGCCCCAACTTTCTCAGCCTTTCTTCATACGGAAATTGCTCTATCCCCCTAATCATGCTCGTGGTCCTCCTCTGGACTTGTTCCAGCAGTTCCATGTCCTTTTTATGTTGTGGACACCAGAGTTGTACACAAGAATCCAAGTGAGGTCTTACAAGAGCAGAGGACTGGGGCAAGATCACCTCCTTCGACCTGCTGGTCACACTTCTTTTGATGCAGCCCAGGATATGGTTGGCTTTGCTTGTCTGCATAGTTTGGCCATAATAAATGAATAGAACATCAATCCTTTTTTCCCAGGATGTTTAGTAAATGTTTTACTCTGGAATATCTAAATCCAGATCAACAACATTGCAAAAATTTGCCTGGAAGCTGATATGCTGGAGGATTCTTTGCTCTTTAGATAGAAAATAGAGTTTTCTGACAAAATTGAACATTTCACATGACAGTGTTTCCCTTTTTTATATAGTTTGATCATTTCATCAAACAAGCAAACAAACAAAATGTAAGTAGAGGCTCATCCATCTCTTTTCTATACAGACAAGAAAAGAAAGGTGTTTTTTGGAAGCTGATGCCCGAATGATCTGAGATCTTCCTCAAAAATATGATGTTGTATTAAGTTACACCATTTTGCAGCTGAATATTATATTTGATGTTTTACCAAGAAGTCAAATGTATCTGCCCACAATCCTAATAAGTGTTTCCAGTGTCTGCCAGTTTTTTCTGCAGAGGGCAGTCTGACTCCTGGTTGTCTTTATCTACAGCCATCCTAGTTTTAAAAAGTCCAACAGAGAAGTTTAAACCTGATTCAGGAAATGCAAGTTCCAGTCATAGAATTAGCACAATAATTTGTGAGAGGTTTCTAAAAATAAGCAAAAAACTTCTGATGGGAACTTTATAGTTAGCTCTTTACTCTGTGTCATTGTGTCCACTGTCAAAGTTCACAAGGCTTTCAATTTAATGAAGTATTTCTAGCCTGGTTTGAAGAATCAGTCTGACTTACTCCCTAGTGGAAGGATTTTACCGGGAAGTTAACCACTTCAAAATGTTGATAAGGACAGAAACTCTGCCAGAATATGAAGGTATCACTGCCTTGTGAGCCAGCTTCATGCACACCTCGTTTTTGGTTCTGTAATTTATTCTTGTAAATTAATTTGTAATATAGTTTCTATTGACCTTTTACATAGGAGAGCTCTACTTTTGCAACGTACATGCTATGAACTGTCAAATGCTGGGAAGTGACGTACTGCTTGTAATTTCACAAGGTTATATTTATATATATTTTATTTCTCTGAGTACTGCTGTTTTATACGGTTTCTGGCTACCTTCCCAGAAGGTATGCACAATCAGTATGGATGGTAAGTATTTTTCATGCTCTGTGTTTTTTACATGCTTAATTCTGTTTAATGACCACTCTGTTAGAATCTCTACTGTGTTTCTTTGTATTGAAGTACTCTTCAATAAAATACTTTAACATATCTTCTGCAACCTAGAGAAAGTTAATTTCTACCATTGTGACAATCTTATTTCCTAGTTAGCATGTACATTATTCTTGATGTCTTTTAAGATTTACTGCAAAAATCTTCTGGTAATTCATATAGGCTCTGTAACATCAACAAATATCTGAAGAGGGCCTATAGGGATGCTGAGGAGGGACTCTTCATTAGGGACTGTAGTGATAGGACAAGGGGTAACCCGTTCAAATTTAAACAGGAGAAGTTTAGATTGAATATAAGGAAGAAATTCTTTACTGTTAGGGTGGTGAGGCACTGGAATGGGTTGCCCAGGACGGTAGTGAATGCTCCATCCCTGGCAGTGTTCAAGGCCAGGTTTGATGAAGCCTTGTGTGGCATGGTTTAGTGTGAG
>JBCJKH010009719.1:0-18291 GCA_039877255.1 Loriculus beryllinus | reverse complement strand
CAGGGGCTTGGAGCAAGCTGCTCTAGTGGAAGGTGTCCCTGCCCATGGCAGGGGTTGGAACTGGATGAGCTGTAAGGTCTGTGCAGCAGAGTCAGGCTCTCACAGGGCTCTGACTGCAGCACCCATTGAACACACTGGGGCATTGCAGCCACCTGGTCACCTGGTGAGAAAAGGATGGTAAAGATGGGCTGCAGATGCAGGCTCTGCAAAGCTGGTGTGTCATTGCTGCAATCACACCACCAAGGGACAAGAGGGGTGTCTAAAGTCAACCCTGAACTGCAGATTTCCCTTTATTCCAGAAATGTGTAATCTGGTAGTCAAAAAGAGCTGTCGTGGCTTCCATCATGTCTGCAGATGGCCGTAATACTCCACATCTCATCTGCCTAGGGTTCTCTTTGGATTCTCCTTGGCAGTGTGTCAGTCCCACATGGAGCAGCCTGATCTGTATCCTCCAGCCCATAGGAAACAGTGAAATACCTTTGACCATTGCGAACTTGATAAAAAAGAAAGAGCTGCATCTTGCTGAATGGCTTTTCCTTGTGGCCACCAGGAACAAGAGAGGTTGACCAGACTAACACCTTATTCTGCCCCACGGTTGAAAACCCTGTGGGAGGATGGGGGAGTGGGGCTGTTTATGGAGATCTTCCAGCCAGAAAGCATGAAGCTGCCAAGGAAATGTCACAGCTACAACTAGAAACATTTTCAGGCAGTGCAGCAACACCTTCCTATTGATGGAGTCAGAGGTAATCCATAGTTTCAAACAGATGGATCTACGTTATACTCCATGCTCAATTCCACAGATGGGACCAAAAAAGAAAGGGAAAAGTCTGCCCCAAAAGCAAACAAAACTTTGAGATGGCAAAGTTCCAAAAGTCATCTGAAAGAACTTTAAGATGGTGTTTTTTGTGTCAACCGCTTACAAGCATTCCCAATGAGAGAAGACTCAGAGAAGCTGCCTTTCTTAGCACTGCAATTCAGACACCTTTGCTGGCCTCTTTCCATGCAGCATAGGGAAGCTCTGGAAACTTTCCGTATCCCACATCCCTGTTCCTGGGATTCAGCAGGGCATTCTGCCAGGGGTGCTGTGTGTGAGGTGACAAGAAGTGAAGAGGGTTTGGAAAACCACCTGGCAAGTGGTGCTGCTCTGGAAATGTGCCTGGTTTCTGTCAGAGCATTGTCAGGATCATCCCATTCCCGAAGTGTGTGTCTTTGTGTCAGATCAGCGTTTTCAGGGGGAAAAAAGAAGCAGCAGCTAATTGGGAAGTGTGCAACCAGCAGGCAGCCCAATGGCAGTATGTCGCTGGTGATCACAAGTCTCCAGAAGGAGGTTTCTAAGCCACCTCTGCACTTTACACAGTGCTATAATGAGACTAAGGAGAGCAAAGGCACTTGATTCCTCTGAGATTTGTCTTTCCCACAGTCTGATCCCGACAGAAAATGCTGTAGATGAGAGTGACTGGGACTACAAATACTCAGCAATGGCTTCTTGAGCGAAAAACACTTTATTGACTCCTTCAAAGCAGAATCAGCCCTGCAAAAGCAGTGCTGACCATCTCTAAATGAAGGACCTGATAGTTCTTCACCAGCTTTCATACACCACAAATGACACAGATATAAGATAAAGTCTGTTCTTCCAACATCTGGAACTTGATGGTCCTAAGGATCTTTCCAACCCTAACCATTCTATGATTCTATGATCTTAGGAGTAGCTATAGTCCACATTCCACAAAAGAAGATGAGACTGTATTTGTTCCACCACCAGATCAGCCCTATCCACAAAAAAGCAATTCCTTCCTGATTATAGGCACTCAGCTTTGCTGTGAGATCAAGACCATCTAGACTTTCCAGTCTATCTAAAACCAGAAGAAACCTCTCCTGAGATCCTGGATAGTGAAAGGACACAGCCTTAGCATGAATGGAAAATAGGTGGTTTCTGAAGATATGTGCCTCTCCTCTGAAACACTGAGGTAGTGGTTGATGCATGGTGTAAGATCAGGTTTCCTGCACTGCTCTCCCAGCTGAGAAATGAGATCCGAACACTCAGCTGGCGGTGATCACTGAGACATAGCTGCTGTTTGCCTTCTCAGTTCCATCATCTCCGGTCAGATGGACATTGCTGGAGTGACCATGTCCAGTGTCACTGCACTGAAGAACTCATTTCAGTTTTGAAGTGACATGAACTAATCTGATGGTGCAGCTGGTGAGGTAACACATGAAGCCTGGTGTCGTTTCATGCTGAAGTAGACATTTCCATCTCCAAAGCAAATCTACTCACAGGTACAGCTTCCTCTTCTCCGTTATGACTTTAAGTCATGGTGCACTGCTGAAGGACTTCCATGTTCAATGCTATTCTCATGCACAGGTAACACACTACAGTTATTTTTTGGGTTTCAGGTGTCTGGTTTTCCTACCACCAGAACATTTCTTGCAGTTAACTGTGACCTTTGGCTGGCATTTATCTCACACAGCTTAACTGAGTCATACAGTTAAGTTGGCTGAGATAAGTTCATACAATACTACAGAGTAACAATCTATGTTGATTACTCTGTGCCTTTTATATAGTTGTTAGAAGAAGCAGACGCCTTCAGAATGCAATTTTTGACCTCTTATTTAGGGTGACATGAGTTGAAACACCCAAAGTGACCCAGGTCCTCAGGTGAATCTCACCCTTGTGTCCCAAGAATTTGAGATCCTGATAGAATGAACTGGAAAGGACCCAAACTAAACTCTTTGTCCAGGATCTGCATTGTCTCTGTGGTTTGCCATTATCTAATTTCAAGATGGCACAGGGACTGAGGGCATGAGATTCCCCTGCTGATACTCATATTAGGTCCCTGTGGCTGCTAGGGGTTTCACCCAGTTGGAGTAGAAAGCCCTTCACCTTTCTCCTTCCCATGATAAGACCACCTTTAAAGAAAGAGAGGACTCACATAGAAACAAGGCTCTCTAGGGTTTAGCAGTACAGGCTCCCTCCATTTCCCTTTCTCTCCCAGAATCCAAACTATATGGATCACACTGGGAGATTTGTCACCTAACAAAGTCTTATTCTTTCTGCTCACTCACACAGCGCAATCATCACACTCTATCCCACACCTAAACCTCTCAACATAGAATGAATGGGAGAAAGGAAATTTTACAGCCAGGGATGTGTGAAGGTAAGTCCTTATCCAAGATCCAAGTAACCACTGACAGCAAAGCATCTCTACCCACAAGAGTGGCGGTAGCAAGACCAGGTCTTGGGATAAGCTGAGTCCCATCATCTAGGAGCAGTCCCTCTTGCAGGCTAGATCCCTTTACTAGTAATCTGTCTGTTAGCAACAAGGTGGGCCTGCTGTGTTAGGAGAGATGACTTTAAGGATCCAAGCTGGTATTGATGCAAATGAAAAGCAGAGCATCTTTTTCTTCACAGCTGTCACCTATTTGAGTTCTTGCAGTAGTCTTACCGAGTGTCAGAGCTGAGTCACTCCTGTGGTGCATGGCCAAAGGAACATTTTGTGGGGATATGTTTGGGGAGGGGAGTGGGAGTAGAGGGGCGAGGATAATCATACTTCATTTCTCATCTTCCAAAATAATCTGTTTTCTAAATGCATTGCTAAATCCTTGTGCTAGCAAGCTGCCATCTGCTCCTTCTTTCAACACACCCACTATGTAGTCTGCTGTCTTGTTATACTGCCAAAACTCTATATACTGCTGGTAGAAGAGGGTCTGTACTTTCAGATGCCTTTCTTAGGTGACAGGGGGGGAAAAAAAAAGCCTTTGCAATTAGCACCAAATATAAGTGAGTGCATTGCTGTGCAGCTTGCTCTTATCCTGCAATCTGTGATGTAATCTCAGCAGCAAACAGGCAAATAAATTTTGTCCCTCTAATTCTAGGCAGAGGCTCTGGTAACACCCTCCAGCATCGACTGGAGCTGGAATGTTTTGGGTAATCTCCAGAATGCCTCAATAGAATTATAAATCCATAAATCAAAGCAGTCATTATGTATTTGAATAATATGTGGATCAAAGTCTCAGATTGAGGGCCCCTTTGTTCCCATGCTCTTTTTATATCTTACTCAGTGAGCATCTATTCAATGAGAAACAATTACAGTGAATTTAGGGCAAAAACGTACAGCACTAATGGAGCTCTGAAGACTTCATCTGGCAAAGTATTTAAGCATATGCTTAATTTTAAGCACATAAGTGGTAAGAGTGGAATTGCACACAAAAGAACGGCATTTGGTTCAGCAGTATGTTGATTGGTATCTCAGTTATCGACCTCTTCAAGTCAAGCCTTTCTGAAAGTCTTTACTCTCTCTAAGTCATCTTTACTCTCTCATCCAAACACTTTCCTATCAGCATTTCATCCCTAAGGTCTGTGCAAATACTGCATTAAATCCTCCTCCTCCTACTCTGGAGATGGATCTGTCTTCAGTAGGAGCAATTAAAGGAAGAAAAGCAAGACAAGGGCTGCTATCTCATTAAACAATGCAATTATCCTGGGATAAATGACTACTGATTTTTCTCCAAAGGGATGCTGAGGCAGAACAACCAAGTGAGTTATGGTGTGCAGGGAATCAATCGATGCCATGGCAGATAGAGGACTAAACCCTAGGATCACCAAAGGCCACCACCAAAAGCATCCTGCCTCCAGTCTAGGATAATCCCAGGAAGTCCAGAGCTCTCTCCTCATCTGGAAGGACATTTCTTGGGATGAAAGGTAGAGTTTACAGCACTGTGCTGGTCAGCCTCTGAAAAGCAATGTAAACTCCCCCAGGTATGACTCCACCACTAAAAGAGGAGAGAGGGGCACTGATGGGTGTGGAGGGGTTCTTCGTGTTGCTGTGCTAATGCTCTCTGAGCAGTAACAGGGGCAAGGGGAGAAGGACTGGAAGTGCATTTTTCTTATGCTTTGGGAAGTGGGAAAGTCCTCTGGCTTTGAACTACCTATGCCAAACTCCTGGCAAAACAAATCTGACATCTCTTCTCTGCTGTGCTCCAGAAAGACTCCATCGGATTCCCTCTGACACTGGGATGTAGCGAGGACATGTGTAAAGGGAGATGGGAGCTCAAGGGAGAGCTGCTCACAAAGTGAAAGAAAAATGTCATTTTAAAAGATAAATATTGTAAGAGGTGGCAGAAGGCCTCCAGACTGCATAAAGAGCAGTGAGAGGAGCTCCTGTTGATGAGAAAATGAGCCAGGTTTTTGCCCCATGACCCATTGGGTGGAGTGGGAAGGGTGGCATGGAGCAGAAATCTTTCCAGAGGGAGGGAGGGAGGGAGAGATGTGGAATCTTTTTCACCAAAGAACAGGACAGTTTTGCTCACACTGACTCGCACACCTAACTTCAAGCATATTCTTAACCCTTAAGGACATTCAAAGCTGCCAAATTCTAGGTTTTCTGACTCTAGTGAAAAAAATCAAATCAAACCAATTTCTTCTGTATCAGCTCCAAAATCTCTTACCACACTTCTCACAGAAAAGCCAGACCAAATATAAGCTCCAAACTGGGCAGCAAAGAAGAAATGCTTTCTAGGCTTGTGATTAATGAACATGCTAGACACTCCCATGTTTTGTCTTAGAAATTCCATATGTGGATGCTTCCATGCACCTTTCCCAGCGGACATGATTAAACTCTGATGAAAATAATGGCAAAGACTTGTTCAGGTCAGCTATGGTAACTTGAGAAAATGTTTATGTCCAAGCCTTTTCCCCCCTGTACGTGTTTCCCCCTCTTTAAATGCTCTTCAGTTTGGCCCCAATTGAGTCACAGATCAAAGCATTTCAGCTTTGGAGGCCAAATTGCAATTTATAATGTCTGTGGTTTTAGCTAATCTGTCTCTGTGTCATCTCACTTTAAATCAACAGAAAGCAGCACAAAATAGCTCATTTTGGTATGCCCTGCTGAACTAGGGATTTTAGCTCAGGCATCTTGTTACCAGTTCTCCCCACAGGTAAAAGGGGGTTTTCTTGCTTTACCTGAGGGTGCTTTGTTCTTATTGTAAGCATCAGTTTTGTAAACAACTTGTGCTCGGCTGAGGTGAAGCAGCTACATCTCCAAACCCCGGCTAGGATTCTGCTTTGTCTCCCTCCTTACAGTTTTAACTGTATCGAAGGCCAGCTTAGTGCTGTAAAGAGCCTTTCATTTTTAATTAAGTAAAAAAGATCCCAATTTCAAACCCACTTGAATGGCCTGGGTTTAAAAGTTCAATTCATGCCACGGCCTTATGTGTTCTTCACAGCAAAGACCATGGCAAACAGGCCGATTCTAGTGGAAATGCTGCTCCTCGGCTCCTGAAATCACTGCTCTGTGTGTGATTCCTTGTTTTGTGCTGACAGTGCTGCCCTGATGACAAAGGTTATCCACCAAAGTAGCCTGAGGATGAGTCAGCCCACGGGTACATCACACACATTGACACCACAGGAATAGCTGAGCACATCTCTGGCTCCATGGGGTCTCTACTGGGCCATTACCATCATATGTCCCTGCAAGCCTTGTTGTGTATCACTGTACACAAAGAGAAAACCCAACGTAATGCATCCCATTTCCTATTCAGATGTCACTCATCCATCTCACCTTCCACTACTTTTCCTTGCAACCTGGTATGGGTTACTGCCTAGCTACTCCTGCTTCCTCCCTTTGAGCCCATGGGGAACGTGGGTCTCTGGATGGTGTCTGCAATCTGCAGCAGCCACAAGTGACTTCCATGTCATCGTGCCCTGGGAAAGCTGGAGATGGAGACATGGACTCCTGGTGTAGAGGCTACCAATTAATGCTGATGGAGTAGATCTCCTTGAGGAACAAGTAGCACATGGAACTCCCACTAATGCCAACCTGGCTTTTGTTTGGGATTGCCTAACTGATGAATAATGCAAGAGTCCAGCCTGCACCTCTTTTTATTTAACCGCATCACTCTTCAAAACAAAACCAACCAAAACCCAAGCAAACAAATACCCCTCCAGAGCAAGCAAACATCTGACCTCAAAGTGTGGCTCTCCAGCTATGCTGGAGAAATAAAAGCCTTATGTTCATGGCAGAGAGGTCATGCGTGGAGGGAAGAGCCATCCTTTTGCAGAGCAAAGTTCCACTGAGCTCAGTCTGGGCTCGATGTAGTCAGTAATAGGAGTTCAATAGAGGGATGCATCTTCTCACAGTTGGCAGTTTGAGATCTTCCTGACCGGGGAGTTATATCCAGAACATTACTTTCAGCAGCCCTCGGTAGGTCTGGCCTCTATGAACTTGTGTAAATTATTGGCCTCCACAACATTTCATGCCACCGAGTATCACAATTTAATTGCGTGTTGGGTGAAAAAGTACATTTACTTGTTTGTTTTAGAGGTCACTCTGTGTGCTGGGCTATCACAGATCAAATAAACTGAAAGCTAGAAAAATAAATGGGATTTTGAGAGCTATTATTTGCACACACATCCTCAAAATATAACCCAATTGCTTTTCACTCCAGTTGAGTAAGTTAATACTGAGTCTGTGTGACCGAAAATTGCTCTTGTATTTTTGAGTGTCCAGAAACCAAACCCTGTGCAGGGCCTCATAAGCCCTGATGTTGCTGTCTTGTCCTTGGGGAGTTCTGCATGCAGGGGACAAGGGTTTCCGAGGATAAGGGCAAAATGGGGCTTTCACCGGTGGGAGGAGAGGTGAATGGTGTGGATCAGCTCATCTTTGCTCCTCATGATCTTCCTATTTAAGTTTGAGTCAGTTGGTTCCTACACCAATGGAAGCCAACCATCTTCTCCCACTCAAGGGTACCAAACCCGTACTGCAAGTGTATATATATACCTGTGCTGCTACAGTAATTCATGACGATGTGTCTTAAACCACTGTGAGTATAGAAGAGGAACGTGATTGATTGATAGACTGAATAGGGTTCCCATGGGGACTGCAGACCGGCAGCACTGCTGAGGGCTCATCCCCCATGGATAAACATCCTCCCGGCTGCTCCTGGTGGCACTGAGCCTGCCCTCCCAGGCTGTGCAGCACCTCGGGCCCCCTTGATGCCGGCTTTTGTGCCATTGTACGTGGAGGAGCTGAAGGGAGACGTGAATGGAACCATGTCAGCAGAATGGCACTTTGAAAGCTGGGGTGTATCTTGGGAAGGTATCCAGTCCATCCAGTTCGGCAGGGGTGAGGGGGAGCATGGGGGAGGAGGGCGAGCGTGCTAGGTCAGGGAAGGCTAGCTTACCTCTGAGAGCCTTCTGCTGAAACAGAGCAGTGGCACCCTCCCCGTCAGACAGGAGCTGAGGTACACTCTGGCGGGTGGAGGGATTCCTGGCATCGCTCTCAAAAGGGACATCCCAAGAAAAGAGAGTTAAATCACCTCAAATTCCACATGCCCACCCCTGCCCTGCAGAAAGCAGTGGCAAAACTACTTCTTGATCTCTTCTTTGTGTTTTTTCACGTTATAATGTCCTGTTGTGGCCTGAAGTATCATATTTGTGTTCCCTGTAAGAGATGGGTAGCAGGGCCCAGGGCCCATGCGAGGAAAGGCACACAGTGAATCAGAGGGGCTGCCCGGTGTGCCCAATACCCTGCCACTGGGAGAGGCTAGTGCTAGCTGGGTTCAAGCACTGGTGGGTAACAGGAGATAATAACACCCAAGAGGGGCAGAATGGGGACTGTGTGTCCAAGTGATGGTTAAGGCTTGGGACAGGGGAACTGTGGGAGCCAGTGGATGGGAAAGCAAGGAGCAGACACCTGGAGAAGGATGGAAGAGCGAAGGAGTGAGGCAGGGGCAGAGGTTGGTAGCAGCAGCCTCCAGTGAGGGATGAGACATTTTCGTATGGTTATTGAGATTTTCCATCTCACATTATTTTCCATTTCAGATTTCATTTGAAATACACAGCACAGGAACCACCGTCTTTGACAATATATGGGAAAGAGCACTTGGGAACCTGTGATTCATCCTCTCCTGCCCTGAAAGATTTGCTTAATCTCTGTTCTTCCCCTCTTTATTTTCCTCCTGCTGTATCCTTGTAGAGAGTGCTTTAAAGAGCACCCAGCAAAGCCAAATCGTACAATACCTGCAGCCTGACTCACGGCTTTTAAATAACCCTTCCTTGCAGCACTGTGTGTGAATGTCACTGTACCCTGATGCGTGATTTACTTTCAGTAGCACCTTGAGCTTTCCCCTGAGTGGATGCAGTCAGTCCTGGTGCCTCAGAGAGCCTGGGCAGCTCACGCTGCTCCTGCCAGCGACTCCTGAATAGATCCTTTCCATGCTGGGATGCAGTGAGCAAGGAAAGGTCTGGTTTAATCTGTAATGCTTGACACAGAAGTAAAGCCCAATGGGGTGCTTTCCATTTAGGATGGGACAGATTAGGTTTGCCTGTTTTTGCTACCATATTTCCTAGCACAAGGCTTGAGTGTGGCATCCGACTGCTCCCAGCCTTGTGCTCGCCAGCCTGCTGGGTGGCTGTGAGCTACCGCTGGTCCTGCCTCAGTTTCCCCATCCATGAGTGGGGGCAATCATCCTAAAATGCCTTGAGGCCTACTGGTGGAAGTACAGCATCAGCCATGCAGTGTGCAACGGACTCTGCCTGCTCCCGTGCTTCCAGCTTTGTTAGCAAGCTCTCAGTAATGCATTTATCATCAACAGTATGCTGAGATCCTCCAAAGCCGGGGACCTCTTATCTCAGGCACTGTTTGACCATGGCTTGCCTCCTTAGAAAGCCTAGAAATGTCTTCAGTTTTGACAGCAATACATCACTTTGAGCCATTTGCAGACCCTCGCTTCTGCTTCTATTCCTCCATGCAGCCACTAAGAGGTCCGTACACCTCAGAAGCCATTGATGGGTATATGAAGTGCTCTGAGTGGTACCAGCAGGACCCTGCTGCTGATCCCTGTGTGGGTTGCTGCTCCATACCAGGCATCAAGGGAAGACCACAGTGCTGGGACTGTGCAAGGATTTGATCAAAGATCACTGCATGTGGTGCCCTGCAGGGTGACATGTTCCCAGCTTGCCCCTGGTCCACAGTTAGGTCACACATCCCATCCACGCCTGGCATGTGGTACAGACAGGAGGGAAGCCACCAGAAGCAGCAAGAGATGGAGGATGCAGCCAGGTCTGGGGTCTGGATTTTCACTGCTGGGTCATCCATACATCTGAGAGGCTCAGCAGAGGTCAGGGACCTGCTTCCATAGCAGGATGGGACGGATGTGTCTCCTTTGCAGGCAGAAATACAAGCAAGGCTCTGACTCCATAAGAACAGACACGAGACACATCCCAGATGTAAGATATGGGAATAAGAAGCAAGAGATTTAAGGTCTGATACCTGCTAACTCACCAGGGTAGCTAGAACCAGTTGCTATGCCCAGCCAGGGTGAGGGATTTTTAATGGCAATCAGCCTTTCTGGTCCCTAATTACTCCTAAGTCATTACCACTTGGACAAATACATGTGCCCCTTTTAGAAGCTCACATAGTCCTGGTAGGGCTGGTCCATTCTGGCACAGCAGTGTACCACACTGAACTTAATCAGCAATCCTGCAGCCTTTGTTCCCTCTTCCTCAATGGATGGGAGTCCCAGTCCAAAGGCTGGTGCAATCAGCATAAGGATTTCAGTGCTTCGGAGGGACTTCAGTCCCAACAAGAGTGTCTCATGGCCCCTTTTCCATGCCTTGTCCCTCAATAATGCTGATGGCAAGGGTTTGGCATCTGTTGCCTAACCAGATTCCCAGTGCTGGGAAGAAGCACTGAAAGCCTAGGGTACCTTATAAGCTTACTTTGCATCTCTTCAGCATACTTGTTCTGCTTCTCCCTGCCTCTTCCCCTTGTGTACCCAGTGCTTTTTATATCTTGTGTAAGCACATTAGCTCAAGACACACCCATACTGTAGCAGCAGGCACATTATGCCCATACCTTCACCCAAAGGGGCTGCAGGAGAGCAAAGAGAGTAGGAACCAAACAAGGAAAGCGACCTGGGTTTCTGAGCTGAGTTTTGTGCTTTGGAGCTGCATTTCATTTGCCGCTTGTTTGTTCTGTAGCTTCACAAATCCTCTTCTGGAAGCTGGTCACACGAGGTGCAGTTTGCTCCTGGCACCACAGCAGATGAATTCACACCGAGCGCACAGTTAAGTGCTCACACCCCATCTCCATGCCCGCAAATGGACATGCAGACAGACCACTTTATGCACAACGAAAGGAGCAGCCCGGAGAACTACAATGCCTAACCTAGTTTTTATTCATCCCGTTTCCATCAAGGCCTCTGGAAGGTCACCGGCTCTTTTAAAAGTAAGGGAAGCGTGGATAGACGCCCAGGCACTATCCTGCTGACAGTGCACTTCTCTGACACATGCACAGCGTGCTGCTGCAGCACTGATAGTGGTTTTTCACAGAGGCCTGCAATCTATTAGACAGCACTTCCTGGTCCTTTCCAGGGATTCAGCCGATCCAAGGCTAAGCAGACCATAAAAAACCCATGAAATACTTGGCAAGATGGCAATGATCCTTTAAACCAACAATGGGGATGTATTACGTTACACGCGCACGTAAATACCCACGTACATACACACGGGATCCGTGGCAGTGATCCTGATGGATTGTGCACCTTTGACCACCTCCGCTGTGCTCAGCCACGCTAATCCATCTGCTAAGGGTGATTCTCTTGCTCCAAAACCTCCCTGAGGCTGCCAGCAGCCGGTGGGCCTTGAAACAAGACCAACCTGCACAGAACTGCTTCCCTTCTTCCCCTTGTTGGGAAATTCCTTTCCTACACACCCCATATAATTACCCATAGAAATGCAGGCTACACAATACTGGGTCCTGGACCAAAAATGAGCTTGAGATCCAATTATCATGTGACTGGGAGGGATAGAAAAAGGGAATTTTATATGACCAGAAAAGATAAATTCTCAGCCTCTTCCAGGGACCGCTGACATCTTCTGTGACTGACAAATTGAGCAGACCATAAAGTCATGATGTTTTTTTGCTGCAGAAAACGTAACTTACATGAGTTTTATAGTTGTTCAAAGTTCATTAATTGTGTATTTTTTCTTGGTTTTAGTCCTGTGCAGCTGAACTTATGGAAACAAAAATTTAACTTAACACAAAAGGGTCTGTAAGGAATGCTTGATGCTAACATTAACCTCTCCAGCTGAGTAGCTGGAAAAGTTTTCTTTTTGGATGGAAGATGCACAGTTTGCATGTCCAAGCTGAAGGACACGGGGAGGAAGTGGCCTGTTTTAGGGTGCTTTGCACAATTTGGTTATTGTCTCAACCAAGAGTTTCCAGAGACTTACAGAGACTTTGGATCCAAACATGGGCCTGCCATTCATGGCACATGGCATCAAGTCTTTGTACCAATCATAGAATCATGGAATGGTTTGGGTTGGAAGGGACGTTAAAGCTCATCCAGTTCCAACCCCTGCCACGGGCAGGGAAACCCTCTACTAGAGCAGGTTGCTCCAAGCCCCTTTGTCCAACTTGGCCTTGAACACTGCCAGGGATGGGGCAACCACAGCTTCTCTGGGTAC
Source organism: Loriculus beryllinus (assembly GCA_039877255.1). Classification (NCBI taxonomy): domain Eukaryota; kingdom Metazoa; phylum Chordata; class Aves; order Psittaciformes; family Psittacidae; genus Loriculus; species Loriculus beryllinus. The sequence continues at coordinate 5,825 of JBCJKH010009719.1, read as the reverse complement.
CCTGTGCCAGTGCCTCAGCACCCTCACAGGGAAGAACTTCTAATCAGTCTTTACACTGTGTCTTATGCTGCTGGTTGAGTGCATTTCAAGTGGAGCCTAGGCACCTGCTTGTAAGCCTGCTGGTAAGAGCTGTGTTAGCAGAACCACTCACTTTTAACCTCCATAATTTAAAAGGCAGTTTATCTAGACACCGAGAAGGCTCCTGAACAAAGAGCCATTAAGCTTGGCAGACCCTTATGGCTTGTTTTCCTGTAAAAGTGTGCTTGCAAGGACTGAGATGATGTCAATCTGATAATGGCCTTTCCTATTTCTACCAGTGCTCAGATGAGACCGCGGGATTGACGTTAATATTGTGTCTGCTTTATTAGCTCACCTACTGGCAGTTGCCTTGCTGAGATCACTGGTTTTTCCCATCCTGTATTTATAGCTTTGTGTGCTGCTTGCAGCATGCAGATTATCAGAGCCCTGATCGCTGCATTTTGTAGTTTATCAAGACTTTGTTCTGTTAATCACAAGAAAGTAGTCTCAACCAACTGGACAGGAAGGAAATTCCATTTCTCTCTTCCATAAATATGTGTGTTTCAAATACTCAGACAGGCACATAATTAATAGTTTAGAAAATAACTAGTGCAAATGTTGCCATTTTTGATGGGAGGCTGCGAGCATCTTCTGAGATGTTTAAAGTCAAACAGATTCAACATATCATTAGCTCAGGAGGTAACAGAGGACAGGAGATCTGCAGTTTGCTCATGAGCCCGTGTCTGAGTTTAGGACTGTGGTCTCTCTTCTCTTCATCCCTCCTCCACATTGACATCAGTGGGTGCCTGGCAGGCAGAGCTCAGTGTTTCACTCACTAACCTTGGGGTATCTGCTGTCTTAAAGCTCTGGCTTCTGGAGCCAAGTGATCTTGCAGAATGATCAATGATTGTCTTTATTAGAGAATGTCTAATTTTTAAAGGTGAAGAGAAGGCTTGCAAATGAAGTGAGGACCTCTAAAAGCTTGGACGCCAGTGGGCAAATGAAGACAGACATGCATTTCCTATTAAAAAGAATTGAATGATACAACTCTTGGCGAAGGGCCATGGAACTGCTCTCAGCTTTATTTCCATCAGTGAGGGCCAGCACTGAACACACAGGGCATGTCTCTGCTCTGAAATGAGCTAGGGAAGGCTTTAGCAGTGAGCCTGCTCAGCCCAGGACTGGCTGGGGAGTGTGGATGATGGGCTGGATCCTTGGCAGGCTCAGCATTGCCATGGCTGTATCCATGGGGAAAAAGTTCCCCATGTCAGGCTGATGCTGGGCACAACTCAGATGCAGCTGGAGCACTGGGCAGGCTCTGCACAGAGGCTCATCACCAAACAAAGCATCCCACCAAAGGGTTTCTTTTCCCATTTTGTTTTGCTGAAGGATTATTTCTTGTACCTTGTTGCTTTTGAGAGTGGGCTTTGGCTTAACCACAGAAGTAGATATTTCCCCAAATGCTTGCCTTCTGTTGACTGGTTTTGCTTTTTTATACCTCCTTTATAACATGCTGGAGCCATTTGATGTGCTCAGCAATTTATTCCCGTCCCGCTGAAGGGGAAAAGGAGAAAGTTGCAAATGTCAACTCCTATTTGTCTGGTTTAGCTGATTGTTGGACTAGAGGAAATTGTTCTGTCAATGTGAGGAAGGCTCTTGGGCAAGAAGAAGTGGATAGGAAGTGAGCAAAATACAGTTGCACAAAAGGTTTTACGTGCGATGTTCAAGATTGGATTAAGCCAATAGCACATTGCAAGGCTGCTGTGCTGTGAAACAAATAATCCTAGAATACATGGGATTGATCACCTTCTGAATGTACTCCTTGTTCTTCACCAGTGATCACAGACAGCTACCTTACAGTGAGTGCTAAGTCATGATTAGATTACCTGAAAACAGCTTTTTGTGCTGTTTGAGACTTTTGAGGGCATGTGGGACACCTGCATGAAACTGGTGAACATGAACGTCCCAATGAATGATAGTTGGAAGGCAGGCAGGGTAGTCAAGGACACATCATGTGGTGCAAGGTGTTTATGATGGGAAATCAAACCAAACCAAACCAAGTCTCGAGGGTGGAGTGCAGCTGCAGATTCAGACACCTACTTTTAGATATTGACTACATATGAGTTGAGTGTCCAAACTCTCAGGGACAATCTAACCAGTGCAATCAGTGAGAGATTCAGGTGGGCACATACAGATACCTACTTTAAGGTAACAGTCTCTAGGCTCCGTTGACTGCGGTAAGATTTGGTGGCCTACACATGACATATAGTGCCATATGAGACGATTTGCAGTATCAAGATATCCATGCAGGGCAGGTAGATAGGAGGTAGATGTGAGACCTTCTGGACAAGCAGCTGGAGGATAGGCAGGATATCCTGGGACTTCTCAGATACCTGCCCATGTGGTTTGAGACTCTAGACCTCAATGGGGTACAGAGGAACTTAAGACACCTAGATCACATACACATCTTAATGTGACACCCTCATAAAGGTGTCTCTGCAACTGGATCTCACTGCTAACTTTCAGGTGGTGAAAGAAGAATTTTACCCCACTTTTAAAATGGATCTTTACTCTAAAAAGCTCTAGTTCACTCAATCCACGGCATTTCCGGCTTTTCATGCATTTAAGTGCTTTGAGGAGGAAGAGAGTAGCTACTTATCAGCTGAGTCTTACATTGGGAGTTAGCTTCAGTTCAGGATACACCTACAAACCCAAGTGCTCACATAGCTGGAGAGCAGTAATCTGCCGGGTTTCTCAGTTGAGACTGTAAAGCTTAGAAATCGTATCAGGTGTCTGATGTCCTGCATAGCACAGGCTTTATCCCAAGTCCTGGTCACTCACTGAAGCCAGAATCTGTAAAGCTGTGACTGCCACAAATCTGCCAGAACAAGGGCAGGACTTTTACAGAATAACGTGAGCCCTGATTTTAGATTTTCCTTTGGCAGAGAATTCTCCATAGCAATCAGGGAGCTGTTCCGGTGATTAACCCTTTGAAATGCATCTTTCTACTCTGAATGAGTCAAATGACAGCTTATAGACATTGGATCATATTGCAGCTTGTCCATGAGTGTAGTGAACCCTTTGTTGCTCAAATTCCTCCTTACTTACATGGTGTCATCAAGGCACCATTTAATCTCTTTTTCTGTAGCTAAAAAGACCCAACTCTTTGAGTCTTCCAAATGTGTTTCTATTGGTTGCTCCCAGAGCTTTAGTCTGAATGGTATCCAATGTTTTGAAATTGCTCTTAAGTTGTTCTCACCAAAACTGGACAGTCACACCATAGATGCCATGATCTCTGAACTCCTACTGAGCGTTTCTGTGTTCATTCAATCACTTCAGTTTCATTTGCTTTTGGCTACAAGTTTTTGTTTATCCATGTGTGGCCTTAGTCATTTTTCCATAACATCCCCCAGCTTGTATGTAAAATCAGTTGTCTTTGTTGTTAGATATTTGCCCTGTCAGTGGTGCACTGTCCTCATTAGTTGCTATCATGCCTATATTTATGCTATCAACTCTATTAAATAACTTTTCTTTCCATGTCATGATCAAAAATGTTAAATGAAAGAAGGTCAAGAAAAGGTCTGATGGGATCCTGTTTGGGGATGTTTTCCTGATTACCCTTACATCTGAAACTTGTCATTGCTGGTGTTTAACCAATATTCAGCCATGCTGTGCTGGCTTTCTCACTGTTTGAGACACAATGCCATGTATAAGCAATTGTGATGCCTTCTGGGAATCTCTTAGATGAGCTCTGTGGCCTTTATCCACCCAGCCTATAATTTCATCATTAGAAGATAGCAAGTTATATCTTGTCATAGTACGTTATATACCAGTATCCTGAGAGAAAGGATCCTTTCTCTATCCAGTGACTTTTCTTTTCCTTTTCAATGAGGGCAGTTTCCTTCTTGTCTTCTGGAGGATAGACGCATAAAAGACATAAGTGGCCCAACACCATGTCAAGCACTAGTGGCATTGGGTGGCAATGAAGAGGTTCATCCTTGCAGGGCTTTGCTGGAGCTGCTTGCCCTGCCTGCTTCCTGAGGACTGCTGCTTAAGCATGGCTGAGCTCAGGAGCACAGCAGGACCGGGTCCTGCATGGAGGAGCGGGATCAGGGAGTGCTGCCTTAGCTCACCCAGCCTCACTGCTGTGCCTTCTCCTTCTGTTTGGTAGTCACAGCAAACACCAACCCATTTGCTTTGCTTTGACACCACGCCGAGTTAATGATTGCTTCAACAGCCCTCTGGAAGTCGAGAGCATTCTAAGAGCATGAAGTGTTATCATTATTAAATCAGTGCTAGTCCGCAGCCCTGCTTAAATTTACAGCTCTATGCTAAAAAGTGCAAAGAGGACCATCACAAAAGGGGTTGCACTTCAGCCGTATGCTCAGTCTTCAGGAGGCCACGAGGCATAGTAACACTTTGGTAGTGTAGTTTGAATAATATATAGGATTATGGAAGTCAGGGCCAAACCAGCACAAACTATTGACATCATTGTACTTCCTCCCTGCAACATGTCAGCTCACAGACAGCAAAATCACTGAAGTTGAGGGAGTGATATTAAGCTTAATTTGACAAAGCATTGGTTCAAAATACAATAGCATTCACCATATGTACAGTGAATTACTAAAAAGATATGGAGGTAGGAAGGGAAGAATAAAAGATATATATATTATTAGTGAAATTGAATATAATATGCAGGGAACAGAAGGAGGTAAAAACAATGTAGAAAATTCATAGTTAAGTTTTAAACCCTGAAACTGTGAGTATTTTTGGCTCTGTGAGCCATCTGTGTAACTGGGTATTTTACAAATCATGGCTTGAATGTGAGAAAACAGTATAGCGATGCGGTGCTGTTAGAGTCATCTGCTCCTGCTCACATGGTTTTGTCATAAGGCTCCTGCTATATTGCGAACCCTCACTGGATCAGCAGTGAACATCACTATCCCCAGACTGTTTACCACAGCTTCTGAATACTGTGAATCCTGCGGGCTTATAGGAATGGTGCCGGAGGCTCTCAGAGTCTGGACTTGGTTAAAATTTGTGGGGAAGGGAAGGAGGAAAGGGGGGAAAAACTGAGATCTCCATCTGGGGTTAATTAAGATAGTGCTACAGCAATCTATGGCAGCTGAAGACCGCTTTAAGGAGAAAGAATATGCTGAGAGCTCATGGAACGTAGCTCAGAGGGTTCCTGTTGCACAGCCAGTCAGGTGATGCTTTCATCCTTTTGTTCTATTTAGCTGAGAAACCTGAGTTAAGTTCATGGGTTTGTTCAAGTGCTGATAAAGCAGTGGCAAGAAGAAAAGACCTACTTAAAAAGCAGTTACTTGCTTAATTCCAGATATGTTTGGACTACCCACCTGAGGTGGGGTAGGGAGTAAGAAAGAGTGAGTGGAAGGCTGTTGATTTATTTCCTGAAAGAATGAATTGGCAAAGTTTTCAGGTATTTCAAGTATTGCAAACCCTGGGATATTCTTACCTAGATTTTGGTGCTCAGGCTCTATGTTCTTTAAGGGAACCAGCTGGATGTCTCTGAAACTTTGCTGCACTGGTTCTCCATCACATCTGATGAGAGTGTACAGATCAGATTTCCATGCAGATTGCCTGGAGAAGAGAAAGCTCCAAGGAGGCTTTAGAGCTGCTTCCAGTGCCTAAAGGGGCCCACAAGAAAGCTTAAGAGGGACTTTTTAAAAGGCCATGTAGGGACAGGTCAAGGGGGAATGGCTTTGAAATTGCCAGAGGGGAGACTGAGCTGAGCTCTTAGGCAGAAGCTCTTCCCTGTGAGGGTGCTGAGGCGCTGGCACAGGGTG